>CAUDMG010001572.1:2215000-2250000 GCA_958450375.1 Homarus gammarus
TGCGTACGTGTGTGTGTGTGTGTGTGTGTGTCCCAGTGTCTGTTTTTGTCTCTCTCTCTTTCTCTCTGTCTTCTCTGTCTGTCACTTTCTGTCTCTTTTTCTCTTCCTATGTGTGTACAGTATGTATGTATGAAAACAATTTTATAGTTAAAAAAAATCTACTCATCAATTGTGACCCGGTATAAGGTGACCTGTGACCTGGTATAAGGTGACCTGTGTGACCTGGCATAAGGTGACCTGTGTGACCTGGTATAAGGTGACCTGTGTAACCCGGTATAAGGTGACCTGTGACCCGGTATAAGGTGACCTGTGTGACCCGGTATAAGGTGACCTGTGTAACCCGGTATAAGGTGACCTGTGACCCGGTATAAGGTGACCTGTGGTGACCTGAGGTAACCTGGGCGATGGCACCTGCTGGGGGAAGCGGTCTTTCATCTGGTGGTTTAATCTGATCGTCGTGGTGATAACTGTGATGTGTGGAGGGGGGTTATCTGAGTTGTTGTTGTGGCACGCTGGCTATCTCTATCTCTCTCTATCTCTCTCTTTATTTCTTAATTTCTTTCTCTTGTTTCTTTATTTCTCTGGTTCTCTTTATTTGTCGATCTTGGTGTTTGTTTTTCTTTCGTCTCTCTCTCTCTCTCTCTCTCTCTCTCTCTCTCTCTCTCTCTCTCTCTCTCTCTCTCTCTCTCTCTCTCTCTCTCTCTCTCTCTCTCTCTCTCTCTCTCTCTCTCTCTCTCTCTGTAGCAGCCTCCAACACTACACCTACAACAACACAACTATCTCTACATACACCAACACCACTATCCTCTACACTCTACAACACCTACACCCTGAAGGCTTTGTCACCTCAGCCCCTTCTCACCATGGACAGGCTGGGAGAAAATGGAGACCTCGTACTGCGGAAATTGCAGGTAGGGTCTCCTCTCGTTAAGGTGGAGGCAGCCACGACCACCCAGCCTCACCCGTCACCCTTCACCCCTCACCCCTCACCTAGAGACAGCTCGGGTCGTGATGATCTCTGCCTTCTCCTACCATAACAAACGAAGTCATTACGAGGAATCTACAGCGCCTTCAGGATAACTTACTTGTCAAGGTCCTGCTAACCCCGTCGAGGTGTTATTAGCGAGGCGGTCTGTGGGTCTCCCGTCTGCTTGGGGCACTTTGCTACTGAAGGGGTCATTGTTGTCTTGATTTGACATATGCGGCAGGTTTATTGTGTGTGTGAGCCACGAGTGTCATCCCAGCCATGTAGTTTATAGAGTCACCGCAAGGGGGACACATGAACAGACCGACTGCTGGCGTTGGATAGCTAACTGGGTACAACTTTTATGTGCTGGTGGGCGGCCCGAAGTATCTCACGTGAAGGCAGACGATCGACATATTTTTTTAAGAGTCGAGTTTTTCACTTTATACACACAACAGAACGTGTTTTAAAGGAAGCCGTTTATGGTGTATTACATAACCAATAGGGTAATAACTGGACAGGGTAGACTCACTCTTTATGCTGACCTACAACAGGTGTACAAGAGGCGAAAGTCCGAATGATTAACGAGTCTCTGTGATCATTTTGGGTGTTTGGTGGTACAGCGAGTCAACCTCTCACCAACTATACGACTTAGGGTTCGATCGGATACCTACATGGGTCGGTTGTAAGAAGGAATTTGTTCGCTGTGACTCAACCGAATATGGTAGATTTTCACTGGGTACTTTGGTGGTCTTGTACTCACACTGGACCCGTAGTGGATGACCCTTACTACGCCTCTATGTAGACTATTTCCTCATGAAAACTGTTATATAACATTGAGGGATAAATATGATATAAATTAGTGTATATTGTATTGGTCTCTGGAGGTGTACTGTTATGTTGTGTTATGTTGTGTTATGTTATGTTATGTTGTGTTATGTTGTGTTGTGTTGTGTTATGTTGTGTTGTGTTATGTTGTGTTAGGTTGTGTTGTGTTGTGTTATGTTGTGTTATGTTATGTCGTTTGTTACGTTATGGTATTTAATATTCTACGAGCTTCAGTAAGTACGACCAGGTTAAGTTGGGTTGGGTTGGGTTAGGTTAGGTTAGGTTAGGTTAGGTTAGGTTTGGTTTGGTTTGGTTTGTTGGAGGCGCTGTGATACGAGTGTGTGGTGGAGGAGGCGCTGTGATTGGTTGTGTGGTAGAGGAGGAGATCCTGTGATTGGCTGTGTGGTGGAGGAGGCGCTGTGATGGCTGTGCAGTGAAGTAGGCGCTGTGATTGGTTGTGTGGTAGAGGAGGAGGTGTTCTGATTGGCTGTGTGGTGGAGGAGGCGCTGTGATTGGTTGTGTGGTAGAAGAGGCGCTGTGATTCGTTGTGTGGTAGAAGAGGCGCTGTGATTCGTTGTGTGGTAGATGAGAAGGTGCTCTGATTGGCTGTGTGGTGAAGGAGGCGCTGTGATTGGTTGTATGGTAGAGGGACAAGGTCAGACAGACACATCATATAGACGCTAGACAACACCCATCTTTATGACCACCCCTGCCACGCCCACCCCTCTTACCTTCACGCCCACCCCTTTCACGCCCACGCCCTCACCTTATATCCCCAGGGAGAAAGGTCGGGGGTGAGGGAGGTGGGAGTTAAGGGACATAGGTAGGGGGTGAGGGAAGGATGTAGAGGTGAGGGAAGGAGGTAGGGGGTGAGGGAGGGATGTAGGGGGTGAGGGAGGGTGGTAGGGGGTGAGGGAGGGAGGTAGGGGTGAAGGAGGGAGGTAGGGGGTGAGGGAGGGAGGTAGGGGGTGAGGGAAGGAGGTAGGGGGTGAGGGAGGGAGGTAGGGGGTGAGGGAGGGATGTAGGGGGTGAGGGAGGTAGAGAAGGTCAGTATGTCCCTCCCATTTATTGTCCCGCCTCGTGTTTTATGTTTTTATGAGTGGATGGTCCGTCACCCATCCACCCTGCCGCCCACACTGCCGCCCTGCCGCCCATCATTACCCCTACATCCATACTACCACCACCGTCACCACCACACTGCTGCCCCGCCGCCCATCATTACCCCGACATCCATACCACCACCCTGCCGCCCACACTGCCACCCATCACTCCCACCCATCACTATCACTCCATCCATATCACCACCCACCACCTCCACACCCGACCGATTCACAGCTCCACCCTATACCACCCATCACCCTGTCCTTGCTCCGCCGTCCACGCAAAAAAACAAACTAACCTAACCTAACCATAACTAACCCGTCAGTCTCAGTGCTTACGACAAGACGACTGTACTACCACTTAAGCACGACTCTCTCTCTCTCTCTCTCTCTCTCTCTCTCTCTCTCACCTGCATGTGTTTCGGTTGAGTACGCGTGTGGGCATTTTTGTGTCTCTTAAGTGTGTGTATGTGTACATGTGTGTGTGTGTGTACTGTACGTGTGTATGTCATGTGTACGTGTCGTCATGTGGGGGGGGCTGTTCACCATTACAAATATTGAATATCAGGTGGAGTAAATGTTTGGGTGAGGTGAGGCTGGTGGTGCTGGGTGTGTGTTTACAGGGTGGCGACACAGTTCTTGTTCGTGTTCTTCCTCTTTTTCTTCTTGTTCTTGTTGTTCTTTTAGCCACCCATCACGACACAGTTCTTCTTGTTCTTCCTCTGGATCTCCTTGTTCTTCTTGTTGTTCTTGTTCTTCTTCTTTTAGCCACCCATCACGACACAGTTCTTCTTGTTCTTGTTCTTCTTGTTGTTCTTGTTCTTCTTTTAGCCACCCATCACGACACAGTTCTTCTTGTTCTTGTTCTTCTTGTTGTTCTTGTTCTTCTTTTAGCCACCCATCACGACACAGTTCTTCTTGTTCTTGTTCTTCTTGTTGTTCTTGTTCTTCTTTTAGCCACCCATCACGACACAGTTCTTCTTGTTCTTGTTCTTCTTGTTGTTCTTGTTCTTCTTCTTTTAGCCACCCATCACGACACAGTTCTTCTTGTTCTTGTTCTTCTTGTTGTTCTTGTTCTTCTTCTTTTAGCCACCCATCACGACACAGTTCTTCTTGTTCTTGTTGTTCTTGTTCTTCTTTTAGCCACCCATCACGACACAGTTCTTCTTGTTCTTCTTGTTCTTGTTCTTCTTCTTTTAGCCACCCATCACGACACAGTTCTTCTTGTTCTTGTTCTTCTTGTTGTTCTTGTTCTTCTTCTTTTAGCCACCCATCACGACACAGTTCTTCTTGTTCTTGTTCTTCTTGTTGTTCTTGTTCTTCTTCTTTTAGCCACCCATCACGACACAGTTCTTCTTGTTCTTGTTCTTCTTGTTGTTCTTGTTCTTCTTCTTTTAGCCACCCATCACGACACAGTTCTTCTTGTTCTTGTTCTTCTTGTTGTTCTTGTTCTTCTTCTTTTAGCCACCCATCACGACACAGTTCTTCTTGTTCTTGTTCTTCTTGTTGTTCTTGTTCTTCTTCTTTTAGCCACCCATCACGACACAGTTCTTCTTGTTCTTGTTCTTCTTGTTGTTCTTGTTCTTCTTCTTTTAGCCACCCATCACGACACAGTTCTTCTTGTTCTTGTTCTTCTTCTTGTTCTTGTTCTTCTTTTAGCCACCCATCACGACACAGTTCTTCTTGTTCGTGTTCTTCTTCTTGTTCTTGTTCTTCTTCTTTTAGCCACCCATCACGACACAGTTCTTCTTGTTCTTGTTCTTCTTGTTGTTCTTGTTCTTCTTCTTTTAGCCACCCATCACGACACAGTTCTTCTTGTTCTTCTTGTTGTTCTTGTTCTTCTTCTTTTAGCCACCCATCACGACACAGTTCTTCTTGTTCTTCTTGTTGTTCTTGTTCTTCTTCTTTTAGCCACCCATCACGACACAGTTCAATCTTCTTCTTCCTCTTCCTTCCTCTCTTCTTGTTTCTCCTCCTCTTCATTTACCTCCTCCTCCTCCTTCACTCTTCATCCTTCTCTTCTTTCTACTCATCATTATCTTGCTTCTCATCTTCTTATCCCTCCCCCCCTTTCTCCCCCTCCCCCCCTTCTCCCCCCCTCCCCCCTTCTCCCCCCTCCCCCCCCTAATATATACACCCTTATCCCCGGGCTAACAGATAGTCTCTCCTCCCAACCACCATCATCTTTACCTTGACTTTGGTTAGGTTAATTTTTTTTTCTTTCTTTCTCTCCAAGATTATATCACTTTTTTTTTTTTTTTTTAGCCCTCCTGTGTTAGAATTATTATCCTTTTCCTTGGACGGTCATTTTCTCTCTCTCTCTCTCTCTCTCTCTCTCTCTCTCTCTCTCTCTCTCTCTCTCTCTCTCAGTAATAATCAATGGATTTCATATTTCCACCATCAGTTTATTTCACCCTAACCTAACCTAACCTAACCTAACCTAACCTAACCTCATCCCCTCAAATAGTGTTAGGGTGATTAATCTTCAGGTGACATAAACTAAACTGTAGATTTACCTTAAACCTTTCATCTTACCACTTGATGTATGGTTACACGTAATTGGCCCATTTGAAGCTAAGACTCAAGATGGAGGCTAAAAATTTTGTCGAAATTGTCCACAGACTCGAGGGTGAGGTGAGGTTAATTTAGTCTCGAGGGTGAGGTGAGGTTAATTTAGACTCGAGGGTGAGGTGAGGTTAACTTAGTCTCGAGGGTGAATTGAGGTTAACTTAGTCTCGAGGATGAGGTGAGGTTAATTTAGACTCGAGGGTGAGGTGAGGTTAACTTAGTCTCGAGGGTGAAGTGAGGTTAACTTAGTCTCGAGGGTGAGGTGAGGTTAACTTAGTCTCGAGGGTAAAGTGAGGCTAATTAGACTCGAGGATGAGGTGAGGCGAGGTTAAAATCATATTATTTCTCCAAGTGAACAATATTTACACTGAGGTAATTGAGAGGCCAGAGTGGAAAGTGTGACGCATATGACCTGTTTTTGTGGTGATGTTGAACCTTTGTGTTGGTGCTGCCCTCAAGCGGTGGGTTACGGCACTGATTATGACGTGATGTTTCTCCTCGTTGACCAGAGTGACCGTGTGTGTGTGTGTGTGTGTGCGCGTGCTATGTTAGTTGTGTGTGTCTCATGTGCGTGCTATGTTAGTTGTGTGTGTGTCTCATGTGCGTGCTATGTTAGTTGTGTGTGTCTCATGTGTGTGTGTGTGTGCTATGTGTGTGTGTGTGTGTGTGTGTAGTTATAGGTTTATCTGACGTAACTCCCAACACCACATTGTATAACGCCAGACGCTGTTGATTGCTCGTGTAGGCGTTGTTGTGCATACATTACGGCCGCTTGTCACCTGTCAGCCCGGGTGTTGCAGGTAATGAGGCCCTTGTGAGTGTGTGGTGATGGACTCAAGTACATCACAGTGAGTACATGCTGAGGGAGAGTACTGTACTGAATATCTATTTATCTATCTATCTATCTATCTATGTCTATCTATCTATCGATCTTGCCTTAGGTTCTATATTGGTGAGGTGGGTGGTGTTGTGGTGGTGTTGTGACGGTGATATGATGGTGTTGTGACGGTATTGTGGTGTTGTGATGGTGTTGCTGTTGTGACGGTGTTATGGTGTTGTGATGGTGATGTAACGAGGATGTGGATTTGTGACGGTGTTGTGATGGTGTTATGGTGTTGCTGTAGTGGTGTTGTGGCGGTGTACAGTATGTGACGGCTCGCTGGATTAGTGGTTGTTGAGTCTGCTTCACTGAGTTCAGAATATGTGGCCTTATCACGCTTACTATGTATGTATGTATGTGTGTATGTATGTGTCTATGTATGTATGTGTTTATGTATGTACGTATGTATGTATGTGTTTATGTATGTATGTATGTGTATATATATATATGTGTGTGTTTATGTATGTATTTTATATATGTATGTATGTCTGTGTATGTATTTGTATTGTGTGTATATAGAGAGAGATTTACCTGACGTCTCTCTCTCTCTCACACACACAAAGAAAGAGAGAGAGAGAGAGAGAGAGAGACTAACTGGCCAATACCCTAGATCACCATTAGGTTACAAACTCAGGTCAGGTCCCTTGTTATGCTTCTCCCTTAACTTTAGAAAATCGGAAAATAAGGTCAAGTTACAGTCGAGTCTTAATGCAACTCCTCCGCCATATTGCTCCTGCCATTACTGTGCCGTCCATTTATTGAGTCACAGTGAGAAAAAATTAACTTAGGAGCTTTTGAGAATTATTTAGTAGTATATTGAACCTGTTAAGTGTATTTCTAAGTCATTAGTTATGGGTTAAATATTGTCGTATGATCATTTGAGATACATTAATTTCAACGAGGAATTTTATTTATTTATTTTTTCATTATTTTCTGTATTTATTTGTTTATTATTTATTTATTTATTTATTTATTTATTTATTTAACACTTGCAAGTTATGGGAATAAAATTAATGTTAAGATTTTTTTTTTATAATCCATTTGTGATATGAATTAGGTTAGGTTAGGTTAGGTTAGGTTAGGGTAAGTTAGACTAGGTTAGGTTAGGTTAGGTTAAGGTACGTTAGGCTTAGTTAGGTTAGGTTAGGTTAGGCTACGTTAGCTTAGGTTAGACTACGTTAGCTTAGGTTAGACTACGTTAGCTTAGGTTAGGTTAGGTTAGGTTTAAGTTAGGTTACGTTAGACTACGTTAGCTTAGGTTAAGTTAGACTACTGGAGGCTAACTTAGACTAGGTTAGGTTAAGTTAGACTACTGTAGGTGAAGCTAGACTAGGTTAGGTTAGGTTAGGGATCTTAAAGGGAGTTACTTAATGTGTTTCCTCATCTCTAGTTTAAGGAAGAATTTATACCAAGAGTCTCTGAGGTGTTTGGCCACGTTTAATGAGGTCGGTGGAGCAGCAGAACGCCCGGGGCAGAGGTCGTTAAGGTCCCCGGGTGGATGGTTCGTGTTGAATTCCTCTACCCACTGAGGTTATGGGACCGTCGTGGTGTGTGTGTGTGTGTGTGTGTGTGTGTGTGTGTGTGTGTGGAAGAGCCCTGGGTGTCGGGTACATCCTTTTTCTCCTCTTCCTTTTCTCCTCCTCCTCATCTTCCTTCTCTTCCTCCTCCTCGTCTCCACCTCCCCCTACACCACCGCCTCCACCACTTATTTCCACCATCAGTCTGTTCCTCCTACACACACACACACACACACACACACACCGTCAAGTACCACAGGTGAAAACAACACCTGAGGATCACACACCAATTAATAATCTGTCGGCCATGTTCTCTCTCTCTCTCTCTCTCTCTCTCTCTCTCTCTCTCTCTCTCTCTCTCTCTCTCTCTCTCTTTCTTTCTTCCGTCCTCAACACTTACTCATTTACTCTCCTTCTTTTCCCTCCCTCCCTCCATCATCATCTTTCCTCTTTATTGAGCATTTCTTCCTTAATCCCTCCCTCAATCCCCTCTCCTATAATCCTTCCCTTCCTTCTCCCTCCCTCCCTCCCTCCCTCCCTCCCTCCCTCCCTCCCTCCCTTCTCCACCTCTCCACCTTCCAGATAAATTATAGTGGTCATGTTCAGTCACTTCTGGTTACGATAATTTATACCTGAACCTCTCGAGATTATTTTATGTCTTAGGGAGAGAGAGAGAGTGAGGGGGAAGGAGAGAGTGAGGGAGGGAAGGGAGTGAGGGAGGGGGAGTGGGGAGAGTGAGGGGGGGAGTGGTTGAGGGTATATAGGCCTGTTTGAGGTCTCCATACATGAGGCGAGTTGATGTTTACTATTTACATTCTCTACAGATATCAGTGTTGTATATACGTGAGTGGCGAGTAACTCCTCTGCTCGCCACTCACTCTCTACAGATATCAGTGTTGTATATACGTGAGTGGCGAGTAACTCCTCTACTCGCCACTCACTCTACAGATATCAGTGTTGTATATACGTGAGTGGCGAGTAACTCCTCTACTCGCCACTCTTGGTACTGACGAGTGCATTTATTTACTCGCCTGAGATAATTATATGTGCGTTATGTTTATGAGTGAAGAATCAAATTTGAATATTAAATGGATGGTTTGGGCGTCTTTTGTGATGCTGTTGTGGTGCTATTGTGGTGATGTGATGTGGTGCTATTGTGGTGATGTGGGGATCCTTTTGTGGTGATGTTGTGGTGCTAATCTCCCTTTAGAATACAAAACATAATTACAATCCCTTTCAACTGAGAGAAAAAAATATACTAATCACCCTCAAGATCTGAATATAAATTAACCTCCCTTTAAGCCGATTAAACACACTGTAATCTCCCTTCAGCCTAGCCCTCCCTGACTTAATCCTCCCTGACGATATTACTTATAGGTAATTATCACTCAACGTGGTAAGATACAGCTAATTAAAAACAATAAACACCGGAAGCTAATTGAGGTGTAATTGGCTTATTAGTAATTAATTGTGATGATGATAAGGAAGACGTGTGTGTGGAGTCCCATAGGCCTGGTCGACAGTGCACTTGATTCTCTTTCATCCACTCATCTGTAAAGTCAGGTGTTCATTCTGCAACTGGGTCGACTCGGGGTGCCTCGCCTACTGGTCGGCTGCGTGGATCGAACCCGCTGCTACAATGAAAATAAGTACTGGGGAGTTAACAATGAGTAATAATGAGTTAAGAATGAATAATGTTTACTCGGGAGTTAACAATGAGTAATAATGAGTTAAGAATGAATAATGTTTACCCAACTCTCTATCATGATATAAGAATAATAAGTGAATAAATATGAGTTATGAGTCTGGGGAAATATGAGTAAAAATGAGAATATATAAAGAACTTGAGTATTTGAGTCATCCACAATACTCACACAATCTTACGTTCACACCTCCTCAACATACACATGGCCACACTTTCTCAATAAACTTACAGTAACGATAGCTGTACAAAATGGTGTCGAAACTACGCTAAGATTGTAGTAACTCGATTCTTGGTATATCTATCTAGTAACAGCGTGGGAGTGTGGGCAGATTTCAACCCCTGCTTTCCCCTTCTCTTCCCCCGCCCCGCGTGTCAGATCTGTTGGTAATGTTGTGATGCATGACGCTATTGTGATGTCATTGTTTCGTCACCGTTATTACTCTTGTTATTGGTGGTGGTGTTGTTTTTGTTGTTGTTGTTGCTGCGTTATTATTGGTGTTATTGTTATTGTTGTTGCTGTTGTCGTTAATATTATTATTATTATTATTATCATCATCATCATCATCATCATCGTCATCATCATCATCATCATCATTCTACTTCCGCAATCACCACCATTCTTCACCATTCATTCCATACTTCCTTGTGACCTCTACCATCCTCACTACCATAAGGAGCATCTACCCTACCCTACCCTCCCCTCCCCTACCTACCTACCTACCTACCTAACCTAACCTAACCTACCCCTCTTACCTGACACAATCTAATTTACCAACGAAGACAAGTCCAAAATTGCGTCTTCACTTTACTCCCGTCAGACAACCTCATATTTTCCTTCCATTTATTATCTGGCATAAGAGTAACTTGTGTGATGGTAATTTTATGTTATTTAATTTCGTAATTTTTTTTTTTTTTGTTATTGTCATTATTGTTGAGGAATTTTCTTACCTGGGTCTGTGGGTTTTCTTTATTGCGGTTGTGTCTTGATCATAATTATAGCCTATGTGTTAAGTTGATCATTAGGCACCCAAGTTTATTTCACATGAAGATTAGGCACCCCAGTGTGTGTGTGTGGGTGCGTGTGTGTGTGTGCGTAAATACCAGGTAGCCAGACAAGGCACTCCTCTCCCCAGCTAATTGCCCAGGTGAACGAAATTTTGCTGTAATTGCTTTTTGAAGTAATTCCTCAGGTGTGGAGGACGAGTCGGAGAGGGAGGAGAGGTGGGGGGGAGGGGGGATGTAGTGATGACAGACAGGGGCAGGCAGGTGGTGGGTGGGAGAGGGGGAACACAAGAACGTGGGTGGTTGTGGGCAGTAATGGGCTAAACTTGTCTTTGGGAGTGAGGAGGAATGAGGTGGGTCGTGGTGTCATGGGAGGGCCAGGCATCCCACAGCCTCAGTAATCAGACAGATGGAGATGCTGTTAGAGGCTGATCTTCTGAGACACATAACTGGGATCCTCATCTTAATGGATCTTGAAAGCCTCCAGGAAGAGTTTTGGTGTTTGTTGATGTGTGTGTTCCGCTGAGCCAGTGTGTTGCCTGAAGGACCCCAAGGTGCAGGTGTTAGTGTAGAGGTGTTCTCCCTAGTGTAGCAGAACGTTGATAATTATACATTCATCGACAAGTACAGGTACAAATATTACCTGCGATTCTGTAACTACTGTAATAACCTGGTAGTAAACCTTTCGTAATTATGTAATGTTCTTCAAGTACAGGATGAAGTGATTTTGGGGGTTTTCTGTAATGCTATTGATAAGGAAGTCTTGGGAAGGCATTAGTGGGTGTTACAGGAACCACAGAGGAGCATTAGGTAGGAATGTGAAGGAGTAGAGGACACGGGAACACGGTGGTGAGGGGGCGGCGTGAGAGTGAGGGCGGCGTGAGTGAGGGCGGCGTGAGAGTGAGGGCGGCGTGAGAGTGAGGGCGGCGTGTGAGTGAGGGCGGCGTGAGAGTGAGGGTGGCGTGAGAGTGAGGGCGGCGTGTGAGTGAGGGCGGCGTGGAAGTGAGGACAGTGTGAGAGTAAGGGCGGCGTGAGTATCCCAGCTGTGTGTCGTTAAGGATGCTTCCACTGTGGGCGTGACCAAGGTGAGGGGCGGAGGAGGAGGAGGAGACACGACCAATGGCTACAGTAGGATAAGACAACAGATAAGCGTAATATGTGAAAGGTAATGAGGGGCAGTTCCAGGGGTACTATACCGGCCAGTACATGTTATATACAGGTACTAGAGACGGTGCTTGTTTTCTTGTTTTGCGTCTGGTGTTTCATCTGAGGTCAGCAACACTCAGGATTTTACATCTAGTAACACTGTATCTCATCCATTAGTGTTGAGTAGTGTTATTTTGTGTCGCTTTATAATGTTGTGTTGTGCCATGTGTCATTTCAGATGTTGCAGTGTCATGTTGTGTCATTCCATATGTTGCGTCGTATCGTTGTGTCATGTCATAATGTTGCGTCGTGTCATGTGCCATTCTACATGATGCGTCGTATCGTTGTGTTATCTCATAATGTTGTGTCGTGTCATGTTGTGTCACTTTATATGTTGCGTCGTGTCGTTGTGTTATGTCATAATGTTGCGTCGTGTCATGTGCCATTCTATATGATGCGTCGTATCGTTGTGTCATCTCATAATGTTGTGTCGTGTCATGTTGTGTCACTTTATATGTTGCGTCGTGTCGTTGTGTCAAGTCATGATGTTGCGTCGTGTCGTTGTGTCATGTCAAAATATTGCGTAGTATGCAGTGTCACTTCATCTTTTGCGTCATGTCTTGTGTCGTTGTGTCACGTCAAATGTTGCGTTGTGTTGTGTCGTATCATGTGTCGTGTAGAAGATTACCCAAGGCAATAGTTCATATCCTTTCTATAACAAACCTGAGATCAATTGTGTGAGTGAGACAGTTGACGTCACATGATAATGTCTAGTTACTTGTTGACGTCTGTTGTATTACCTATTGACGTCTGTTGTGTTACCTGTTGACGTCTTTATTATGTTACCTGTTGACTTTTCTCTCACATTTAATATCTTTAATTTACTATTGACGAGTCTTCTTCTTCTTCTTCTTCTTCTTCTTCTTCTTCTTCTTCTTCTTCTTCTTCTTCTTCTTCTTCTTCAGAATCACATTAGTATCACACAGCAATAGTTTAGTGAATATCAGTAATAAACTTAAAGTATACGAACAGTAGTGCTCAGCAAACGTGTGTGTGTGTGTGTGTGTGTGTTAATGAGTAGTAGTAGTAGTATTAGTAGTAGTAGTAGTAGTAGTAGTAGTATTGTCAGATATCACCTTATATACAATAATTACTGCCGCCTCTCAAAAAATCATTATATCATAGAAAACGGAAGATGTAAGGTAGACTCAACTAGTGGGCCTCCCTCCCTCCCTCCCTCCCTCCATCCCTCCCTCCCTCCCTCCCTCTTCACTGCCCTCAACAAATCCTCCACAGAATTGAGTACAGTTTATCTTGGCCTCAAACTCATGAATAAAGCCAAGGAAATTAACATCCTCTTAAGTGAATATCCAGAGACTCGTAAATACTCATAAATAATTAACTTTACTCGTAGGTCAAGGCTCGTCAGGTAGTTAGGGGGGGCGACCATTGTTTGACTCTAATTAGGGACAATACAAGATTACCTGGGATGGTTATCTTGGCCAGGGACAATACGTTATCCAATGGACATCGCTTGTTAGGGAGGGTCGTACTGTGTCTGGGGGAGGGAACCTTAGGGGGGTGAAGAGTATGGTGGTGAGGAGAGAGGGAGAGAACCTATATTGGAAGACCTACGGGGAGAGATTAATACAGGGTTGTGTACCTGATGTAAGAGGTTCCTGTTGACGTCAACCTGGAGGATTAGTGTCAGGGTTACTGTTACGTGAACTTAGTCCATATTGGTGGTGAGTTCAGGTGAGGGGGTGTAGCGAGTCTCACCAGGTACACTACAGATACAGTTTGAGTGTTCCTGTAAGTATTGCTGTATTTAGTGAGCCCCCCCCCCCTCCCACCAGGTACACTGCAGGTAAAACTCTGGAATTCCTATAAATGTTGGTCTCTGTATCAAGATTGGCAGATAGACGTGTTGTACTGCCTGTATCATGTGTATGTGTGTCCTTGTGTCAACCTCTTACAGTGTGTAGGTCAGTAGTAAGTGTCATGTGTCCGTGAGTCTCCCACAAGTGAGACATGTTCTCTAAGTTTAGTCTCAGTTTACCACGAGCTGTAGGTAAAGTGGTTGTTTTATTGTCATACACTCAGGTAATGGGTTGTTGATCACTATGAACTATGTTAATGATGGTGTTGAGTGTGTAACGAGCGGTTGTTAGTTTGTGGTTATTAACTGGTGTTGTTTGTGTCCACAGGTGATGTGTCGGGTACCATGGTGCAGCCTCCCGTGTTGGTGAGTGGTGGTCCTAGTGTGTGGCCCCTGTGTCTATGACGCCTACGCCCGCCCTCCACACCACCATGGCTACCGTCACGCCTCCACGCCCCGTCCCCGCCGCCCACCAGCGGGATCACCGGGACGTGGCCAAGTCTCTCCCACGGGACTATGGCGCCTCCCTGCGGGACCTGGCCGGGATGTCCCTCAGCCCGCCCCGGGATATGGCGCGACACTTCCGCAGCTTCAACGTCCACCGTGACCACCTGGGGGGATCCTGGGACCAACTGGATGCCCCTAAGACCCCAGTACCTCACCTAAGGGCGTCCTGGGATCACCTGGGACCAACATGGGACCAAAAGGGTGACACCTCGCTTGACCTCCCACGAGGTCCCGACGCCCTCCTGACCCACACGCTGCGGCCCTCCCGCCACGAGGTCACCAGCCCGCGGAATGTGACCCAGGAGTGCGGGGATGACCCAGGGTCACGGGAACAGGCAGTGATTGACCTGGCTTCCCCGCGGGACTCAGTGGCCGGGGCTAAAGGATTGCTTAACGCTCCGGGACAAAACAACTGCTTCCTCAACAGCGCTGTACAGGTGAGTGCTACACCTGTGTACCAAACAAATGTTATTAGTGGGTTAATACCATTGACCAGCATCAGCTGAACAAGGTGTCAGCACTACAGGTGACACGTGAATATGTACACAACTGATCACAACGGGTGGACAGATGTGCAGTGACCAATTACTTATTATTGTTTGTTGTTGGTGAAGTGTACTGTAGGTATACAGTACATACAGAGTTATTCCATCCAGTAGAGAACCATAGAGTTAAACCATCGTCCTCAAAGGGTTAAGCATGTGGTACTTGACCCATCAGACTGTTCTTATCAACCTCCGCTAGTGTACAGTACAGTACAGTACAGTACAAGATTAAGTGTTTCTCATCTTGATTTTTTTAAGAGTTTTGTTCAATTTTATCTTGTAATCTACGTCTCAGGTAACCACAGTACATCGTTCACAGGTGTAGGCCCGCAGGTGCTGTACCTTTCCTTAAATTAGTGTTAGGTGTTATATGACTCTCCTGGTGTATTTCCCCTACATCTGTACAGTACTTATATATTGATAAGTTAGTTGGGTAGGTTAGGTTAAGTTAAGCTCGATTGGGTTACTTAATGTTCAATTAGGTTAGATTAAGTTCGATTTGCTTAGATTAAGTTCCATTAATTCAAGTTGAGCTCGATCGCGTTAGATTAGGTTTGGTTAAGGTAAGTTAGGTTACATTAGGCTATTTTAGGTTAACTTAGGATTGGTAAAACCCTGGAGGCTCAGACGTTCCTGGGACAAGATCACGTTACACTCGTCCCTCTGCCCGGAAACTGAGGCTCTACACAGGTCAGGCTCCCAGGGGCAGTGACGTACAATAGCTGTGTGATGGTGAATGAAAGAGAGTAGTGAGGGGGGGAGGGGGGTGGGGGGTGGGTAATTGTAGGGTGGTGAGGCAGAGCTGACGTCCGCCTGCCAACCGCCCACCACCACTGTTATGTGCTGGTGCATGCTGAACCTGCACTGGGATATGATCGTGTGTGTGTGTGTGTGTGTCGACGTGAACAACAGTATACACACACCCTCACTACCACACATAAAGCAGCCTGACACCCTGACCTCACACCCTCACTACCATACATAAAGCAGCCTGACACTCTGACCTCACACCCTCACTACCACACATAAAGCAGCCTGACACTCTGACCTCACACCCTCACTACCATACATAAAGCAGCCTGACACTCTGACCTCACACCCTCACTACCACACATAAAGCAGCCTGACACTCTGACCTCACACCATCACTACCACACATAAAGCACCCTGACACCCTGACCTCACACCCTCACTACCATACATAAAGCACCCTGACACCCTGACCTACACCTACCCGTGTCTTCCCTCTCACGAACACCAAGACGAGATGTTGAAGATTAACCCAGAGTGACGTTGAGAGAGTCGAGCTGCCCTCCTCTACCTGTCTCTTGAGGTGTGAGGGAGTGAGAGATGGAGAGGGTTGTGTCGTGGTGTTGTCAGGTGTCCTCACAACACTAGTGGGTCGTCTTCATACATTCACGTCATAACACTTGTAAACAAAAGTTGACGTAGATTCGTAGAGGGGCAACAATCTGAATGACAATGGTAATAATAATATGCTGTGTGTGTGTGTGTGTGTGTGTGTGTGTGTGTGTGTGTGTGTGTGTCAGTAGACCTACCTGAGGATGGGTTAAGTGTTTACAAGTGGACAGTTTCCCCCTAGAGGTGGTGGGTTATCCTCTCTCTCTCTCTCTCTCTCTCTCTCTCTCTCTCTCTCGATAGGATACGTCCCCTCTCTCTCTCTCTCTCTATAGGATACGTCCCCCCCCCCAGGGTACGGTGAAGGAGGACAGGTTAGATGGGAGAGTGTGCCCTAGATCCTATTTTTCAGAAATCCGAACTTAACATTTGTCGAGAATTATTCATATGTCTGGTTAGCTTACGACACTATACTACATTATACAACACTATACTACACTACATTATACAACAGTAACTACACTATACTACAATACATTATACAACACTATACTACACTACATTATACTACACTACCTTATACTACACTACATTATACAACACTACACTACATTATAATACACTACATTATACAACACTATACTACACTACATTATAATACACTACATTATACAACACTATACTACACTACATTATAATACACTACATTATACAACACTATACTACACTACATTATAATACACTACATTATACAACACTATACTACACTACATTATACTACACTACATTACACTACACTGTACTACAACGAAGGAGATAATTAAAACTAATCCAAAATTATATAATGAAACTGGTTAATATACCTTCTCTAGTCTTAAGTTACACAGATAAATAATATTGTCGGCGTATCTGAGACTCCGGGTTCTCAGACATACAGACAGACAGACGTAGTGTACTGTATGGTAGGTAGGTGTTGGTTCAGTTCAGGTGTTGGTTCAGTTCAGGTGTTGGTTCTGTTCAGGTGTTGGTTCAGTTCAGGTGTTGGTAAACTCTCTTGTGTTGTTGTTGTGTTGGTTGTTATCAGGATGGTAGCTGTTGTGTTGTGTTGTGATATGATGGTGTTTGTGTTGTGTTGAGGTGGTGAGGGTCGTGGGTCGTGGCAGGGGTCGTCGTTAGGGTCGTGATAATGGTGGTGTGTGGTAGGAATCGTCGTGGTGCACATTATCCGCTAGTCGGAAATGCCCGTTGTGGGAGGCTGATTTTGCCCCTCTTTGACTTAATGTAATTACCTTACCTGCCCTGCCATGCCTCTGTTGAGTCCCCTTTGTTCTCTCTCTCTCTCTCTCTCTCTCTCTCTCTCTCTCTCTCTCTCTCTCTCTCTCTCTCTCTCTCTCACTAAACTCTTGACCTCCCTCTTTGTTTTTGTCCCCCCAACACGGTCATGGATCTTGATTTCCTCCTCTTTGTTCCCCTCAGCTGATCGTCGACCAGTCTTTTGTTGTTTTTTTTCTAACCTCATTTAAGCGGAAAATTTAGGCACGTTATGGCCGTCGCTTCTCGTTCGTCGTCTGTTGCCCATCATTCGTGTCCGCCTTGACTGAAAATCGAAAACAAAATAAAACAAAAACATTTAAATGGTTATATTGTCCGAGACTATTGATTAATTTAAGTATGTATTTGTTAGACATATTCCTCAGGTGTTTGATAATGTTTTAAGTTACATAATATACCCGCAGTATTGTCTAAGGAGATCTGTTATGCGTGTTACGGTGCCTGTAGGCGTGTTACGGTAATTGTAGGTTTGTTCCGGTAATTGCAGGTGTGTTACGGTAATTTCAGGTGTGATGCGGTAATTGTAGGTGTGTTACGGTAATTTCAGGTGTGATGTGTTAATTGTAGGTGTGTTACGGTAATTACAGGTGTGTCACGGGGCTCAATGATTTGTTAATGTGCTGTAGGTGTGTTACGGTGCCTGTAGATGTGTTACGGTGTGTGCAGGTGTGTTACGGCGCCTCACAACTGTGGCCTCGGAGTCGTAGCCAGGTAGAGACGCCAGGTGACTTTATACCTGTACATCATCAACTCTCACCTTTAATTTACTTGATGTAGAGGAAAGTCTTCGTGTTGTCAAGACTGGATATAAGTTTACATTGTCCCGACTGTGTGTGTGTGTGTGTGTGTGTGTGTGTGTGTGTGTGTGTGTGTGTGTGTGTGTGTGTAAGTTAATGCTTTTTCCTTGTTGTATTATTTATATTTATGTGTGGGCAGTGAGGATGTAATCAAGTACACACACACACACACACACACACACACACACACACACACACACACACACACACACACACACACACACCCCAATTACTGAGCCTGTATTATTCAGTCTCACAAGGCTCAAGAGTCCATCTACGCTGACAGGTGGTGGGAACGAATCTCTCCCCCCCCCCCACACCTGTCAACCTCCGCAGGTATACACGTTTAATTAGAGGTCATTCCGGACTTAAATAAAGACAATTAAACCAGGTATATTGGTTATGTTATATAGTATTTATGTAGTTTTTCATTTGTTTTGGTAAATTTCTGAATATATAGGAAATTAATATGGGATGTTAGGTGTTAGTGAGGCGAAGTATGGGATGGTAATGTACAGTCCCCTTCACTAGTGCGTTTACAGGGGCTCGTCAGGTTCTGTGCAGTGTGGCAGCCATGTGTTTGTTTACATTCGACAGAAGGAAACTTGCCATGGTAAACATATTATAGAATAAAATTAAAACTATTAAAACAAATATCTAAAAAATAATGATTTGTGGAATGTTTATATGACGAGCCCCTGTAAACGCACTAGTGAAGGGGACTGTACAGTGATTGTAGCTTGTGTTTAAGGACTATTGTGTGTGTGTGTGTGTGTGTGTGTGTGTGTGTGTGTATGTGTGAAATCTCCATAATCTTACCTGTGTGTGTGTTTGTATTATGTACACCTGTCTTAATTAAGTCGGTGATTTGCATAATGTTGTGTAGTGGTGAACCTCGTGTGTTGAGGTGAAGCAGCTGCTGGGTTTAGTGGCTCTCCTCAGTCCTGATATAGTGACGAGCGTTAACCTAACCTAACCTAACCTAACCTAACCTGAGAAGACATCACGGAAACACAATACTGATATATAACTCAATTATGAATCTTCAGAGAGTCGACCACAAACACAGGGTAGAGTCGTGACGGTGTTGTGGCCGAGCTGTAAGTCTCTGTGAGTGACAACAGCGACACACACACACACACACACACACACACACACACACACACACACACACACATGTATGGTTTGATATGGTCAGGTATGGGGCGTCAGGCTTGATAGCGATCAGGTTTATTGATTAATTAAGCAAATTGCATAAAGGTAGGTGCCAGGTAGAGGCTCGGGACGCACGCCAGGTGAGGTCGGTGAGTCTTACACGGTCGTAACTTATATTTTGACCTGTATCAGGTATGGATGCAGGTGTAGGACCGTAGGTGTATGGTGAGGGTGGTGTATGGTGACGGTGAGGGTGGTGGAGAGTGAGGGTGGGTATAGGGTGAGGGTGATGTATGGTGAAGGTGGTGGAAGGTGATGGTGGGTCGGCTCCCTCACTCCCAAACACAGGTGGCTTGATGAATTTATACCTGACCTGGGGCGAGGTTGGGAGAGGTGGAGGATAGGGGTTATTAGTCTGTTTGTGTTGCCTCGTGTGTGTGTGTGTGTGTGTGTGTGTGTGTGTGTGTGTGTGTGTGTGTGTGTCATAATATAGAAGTTTATGTAAATATATACTCAGTGTGCAGATATTGTTAGCATTATGACGACGGAAACTTACTAATTGAGAGAGATGTTTCCTCTCTCTCTCTCTCTCTCTCTCTCTCTCTCTCAATTTTTAAGTCAATCCTACTTGCTAGACGTTTGACAGACAGACTAATAATCCTCCCGCGTTAGTGATACAGTAGATGTGTTTATACTGCGTCCTGGAGGTGCCGTGGCCTGGTGTGGCGGGGTGTGGTGTGGTGGGGTGTGGTAACGGAGGTGGAGGACACTGGCCACCTGTCGTGATGAACGGCTATCTGTGGTGATTTGAATGCCTGGGTATATAGTGATCTTGATTTATTTTAGTATATATATTGGCAGGTGGTACTATAGTATGCTGTGTACCGAGCTGGAGTTGTGTCTACCGGGATATTTACTCTAGCGTCTATTAACCTAACATAACCCAGGTTAGGTTAATGGGTGCTACAGTGTAATTATCCCGGTAGAGACAACTCCAGCTCGGTACACAGCATACTATAGTAGCACCTATTGACGTGTGTGTGTGTGTGTGTGTGTGTGTGTGTGTGTGTGTGTGTGTGTGTGTGTGTGTGTGTGTGTAGTGTTGTAGTACGTGATAGTGTAACATGACCCCGATGGTCAGTGATCAAGGTAGAGCTGTAATCAGTGTGGTGGTCACCGGACGAACTTAATGAGTTTTTAATGTTAGCAACGTCAGCTGTGGCCCACTGTTGGTCCACACCCCAGCTGAGGCCAGGCAGTGTCTCCCTCCATACTTCCCTCACACAGGTGTATCCTAAACCTGGGACTTTCTCTGTAACTCAAGTCTACCTGTGATTACAAGTCCCATCACTCTCAGCTCACCTCCACCCAGGGCCACCACCATGGCCCGGCCAGGCCCACCACCATGGCCCGGCCAGGCCCCGTATTATCCCCGGAGCGCGTGAGTCTTAGGCGTATCTCTGGCTGACCCGCCCCAGTGGTAGGAGGATTGAGGCATACAAAGAAAACAAGAACATAAGAACATAAGAACATAAGAATGGAGGAAACTGCAGCGGGCCTATTGGCCCATACTGGGCAGTCCCGTTTACACCCAACCCCTATTGCTCATATGAGCATCCAACCTATGTTTGAAGCAATTCAGCGTATTCGAGTTAATGATGATATTTGGTAACTTGTTCCATTCATCCACTACTCTGTTTCCAAACCAGTGTTTACCTATTTCACGCCTAAATCTAAATTTGTCCAATTTAAAACCATTGTTACGAGTTCGCTCCTGGTTGGATAATTTGAGTACCTTTGTAATGTCCCCTTTGTTTAGCCCTGCCTTCCATTTATACACCTCTATCAGGTCGCCCCTCGCTCTACGTCTCTCAAGGGAGTGCAAATTAAGATGCTTTAACCTGTCTCTATACTCAAGGTTCCTGATACCCGGGATTAGTCTTGTCATTCTCCTCTGGATTCTTTCCAAGGATTCTATATCCATTCTGTAATACGGTGACCAGAACTGGACTGCGTAATCCAGGTGTGGTCTCACAAGAGCAAGATACAGTTTTAGGATGACCTCGCTAGTCTTGTAACTAACACTCCTTTGTATGAACCCAAGTACTTTATTAGCCTTGTTACGAGCAAAAACACATTGTTTACTTGGCTTAAGGTTCCTACTTATCATTACTCCTAAATCTCTCTCGCAGTCGGATTTCTCTATGGCATCGTTGTTCATCTGGTATCTGGTTTCCCTGTTTACATTCCCTATACTGAGTACTTTACATTTGTCAATGTTGAATTTCATCTGCCATTTTTCAGACCATTCGAAAAATTTGTTTAGATCCTCCTGTAGTTTTGCCGAGTCCTCGTCAGATTTGATAACACGTCCTATTTTAGTATCATCAGCAAATTTACTTATGTTGCTGTCTATGCCGATATCTATGTCGTTTATGTATATAATAAACAATAATGGTCCAAGTACTGAGCCTTGGGGAACTCCACTTGTGACGTTGCTCCAATGGGACTTAGTGCCGTTAATGCTCACTCGCTGTTTCCTGTCCTGTAACCACGCCCTAATCCATTTAAGGATGTCACCTTTGATGCCATGAGCTTCTACCTTTCTAATTAGTCTTTCGTGGGGTACTCTGTCGAAGGCTTTGCTAAAGTCGAGATATACCACATCATAATTGTGCCCCTCGTCCACTGATTCGAAAACTGATGAAAAGAATGTTAATAGATTAGTTAGGCAAGAACGTCCGCTTGTGAAGCCATGCTGGGAATCATTGATCAATCTGTGCTTCTCCAGGTGATTTCGAATAGAGTTTGAAATGATTGCTTCCAGTAATTTGCCTACTATTGATGTTAGACTGATTGGGCGGTAGTTAGAGGATAGTGATCTATCCCCCTTCTTGAAGATCGGTATTACATTCGCTATCCTCCAGGATTCTGGTACTACACCTGTTTTTAAGGACATGTTAAACAACTTTGCTAAGGGCATACTAAGCTCTTCCTTACATTCCTTTAATACTCTGGCAAATATCTCATCGGGACCAGGTGACTTATTAGGCTTTAGTTTGTCTATTTGCTTACTAACATCGTTACTAGTCACTACTATCTCACTTAATTTGTTTTCTTCACTATCTCTGAATAGAGTCGGTGCCTCGGGTATCATGTTTAAATTTTCGCTGGTGAAAACTGTTGAAAAATATTTATTCAAATTATTGCTCATTTCTCCGTCGTTATCAGTGAGCTCGCCGGAGTCTGACCGTATTGGTCCAATCTTTTCTCGTGTTTTAGTTTGGTACATTTGGTAGAATCCTTTGGGGTTTGTCTTTGCCTCCCTTGCTATCCTTACCTCATTATTCCTCTTTGCTTTCCTTATCTCGGTTTTAACCCTACTCGCCAATACCCTATAATAGTCCCGGAGGTGAATTTCGCCACGATTTATCCTTCTACCTATAGCCTTCCTTTGGCCAATGATGTTCTTTAAATAATTATTTATCCATTTAGGGTCATTGTTGTTTGATCTGAGTTTTTTGTATGGTATGTTCTGCCTTTGTGCATTAAGTAACTCACTATTTAAATTGTCGTGGAACTCGGCAATCTCAGATCTCGTTATCAGGTCGGTGTCATCTGTCAGGTTCACGGCCAAGCGCGACACCCCCTCTCTCAGCTGCCTCTTTAAACTGTCAAAGTTTGCCCTTCTGAAATCTGGTACTTTAGTGGAATTTTCCTTACGTCTGCCCTGAAAATCTAACTGGAATCGAATTTCTTTGTGATCGCTGTTTGCAAGTTCGTTCCCTACCTCGACATTGCTAATGAGGTTTTCTCTGTTTGACAAAACTAAATCCAATATATTATTACCCTGTGTGGGTTCGGTTATATGTTGACTTAGGAAACAGTCCTGGATCGTCTCGAGAAAATCCTCTGATTCGGAGTTTCCCGTAAGGTCGGTCCAATCTATTTGGCCAAGGTTAAAGTCGCCTACTATACAGACTTTGTTGTGTATGGAAGCCCTGCGCATTTCATCCCAGATAAGTCGCGTATCGTGGCTCAGATGGGATGTGTATATTGTGTACTGGGGGTAGAGAGAGGGCGGCGTATGTGTCCCCAGGAGGCGTAGAGTGAGATAGGGTGGAGCTGATACAGGCGTGAGGGTCCTCCTGGCCAGGGTGAGGGCGGTGGAGCTGTGGTGGGTGGGTTACGCGCGTATCTTGGACCAGGTGGGAGTCGCCCCAGGCTACACCTGACTCCCGGGCCCTAAGGCGTTCTCTCTCTCTGTCTCTCTTTCCCTCCCTGTCTCCCTTATGCTCACCCTCACCTCCCTTTCTCACTACTCAGGAGAGCCCTGGGAGGGAGAATAACTTGGTGGATGGACGGTAGCTTGTTAAAGAGAGGGAGGAGGACAAGAGTGTATGATGATTAAGTAGGAAACAAGAAAAAGTAGAGAATAACAATGAGAGGGAGAGAGAGAGAGAGGAGGTGGTAATGGGGCGAATGTACAGTAAGTTAGAATAATGACCAACGTTGAAAGAGGAGAGTGAGATTGATGAAGGAAGAAGAGGTGAGAGGCAGAGGAGGTGAGAGGAAGGGAGGTGAGAGGAAGTGATAGGAAATGGAGGTGAGAGGAGAGGGAGTGAGGGGGAGAGGAGCTGAGAGGGAGGAGATAATAAGGAAGTACTGGGGGGGAGGACGAGGCGGATGTTTACTAAAAGGTGTATGGAGAAGACCTGAGGGTAGGGAGGAAAGGAGGGAGAGATAAACGGGGAGGGGGATAGGGAGGAAGGAGAGAGAGGAAAGAAGGGGGAAAATAGAGGGAGGAGAGAAATGGATAGGTAGAGGAGGAAGGGGAAAACGGAGGACTTAAAAGGAGGAGGTAGAGAGGGATGTAATAATAAGAATAGAGATGAAGGGAGGGAAGGAATGAGAGGGCAGGGAGAGGAAATGGGTGAAGGGGGGGATAGGGAAAGGGTGAGGAAGGAGGCAGTGAAGGAATGAGTGAGAGGGCAGGGAGAGAGGGTGTTTGGAGTGAGTGATGGAAGGAGAGAGGGCAGGCAGCGATGGAGGGAGTGAGTGAGTGTGTGTGGAGTAAAGTAAACCGTGGGAGGGGCTTCAGCACTCACTCTCACACTACTAATAATACGTAACTCATCTTCGTGTGTTATTACTGCTACCGTGGCCTCCATCCTCCCTTAATAGCCACACCTTCGCTGCCATTTTATTACCTTAAAAATAAATATCCTAATACATAAATAGCTACCCTAGCTGTGTTGAGTTAGTTGAGCCGCAGATCTATGCGGCATTCAGTGACTGTTGCTTCATAGTCAGTATATGCAACTGTTGTCGGCTTTGGGGCCGATGCTCTCGTTCCCCTGAGGCAGAGCAAAGCCGACCTAAGAAGAGAGGACAGTCGACATCTCATCCAGGCTGTAACATAACTTCTGGGCTGCTGCTTCTGTTCGGATAGCACCTCAGCGAGTCTGACGTAGAAGCATCTTGCACCTGGTCCCATCCCACCAGAGGTTGTGAGCACCAGAGGAGTGAAGCTGCCTTGATCAACGTTCTGAATTCTCTTCCCCTTATGCCCTTATCTTGTCGTTCTCGTTCCTCCTGTGTGCCGCACCGAGAGCTAAGTTACAGTGACAAGCGGCCATGGGATAAAAAATCCCGATGTCGAAGAAGGCTCGCTGTCCTCGCATCCAGAATCCTCGAGCACTGACGTCCACACGTGCTTCGTTGGATGTGTTTGAAGTCCTATGTTAGAAATTCTCACCGTCCAATGGAAGGAGAGTCGGTTCTACCCTGACATCCCGGCAGATTTCCTTCAACATATTTGCTGTGAGATCCATTACTTCGTCATGCCTCATGCATATGAAGCCCCCTTTCTTGCACACCATGGCGTGATCGCCATCATAGGAAGAGCCACACACGCATTGGGAGGGCAAACCTTCTCCTGGCCTACCGTACCTTAGAGCAATGGCATCTGTAAATTCTGCTACTACTACTATTACTACTGCTACTACTACTACTATTGATAATAATAATAATGTTAAAATAGGACACGTTAAAACAAGAAAAAATAATAGTAATAAAAGCTCACGTATGATAGTTACTGTGTGTGTGTGTGTGTGTGTGTGTGTGTGTGTGTGTGTGTGTGTGTGTGTGTGTGTCCTGGTCAGCCATTATGGGATTATCTCTGGAACCTTGATTAAGTAAGAGATTGAGGCGGGAGACAGGTAAGGGAGGGAGGGTGGGAGGTAAGGGAGGTGAGAGGATGGGATATAAGGGAGGGTGGGAGGTGAGGGACAGGTAAGGGAGGGTAGGAGGGGAGGGAGACAGGTAAGGGAGGGTGGGAGGGGAAGGAGAACAGGTAAGATAAGGTGAGAGACATAACACAGGGTGACTGCCATGGAGGTAGAGTGAGGTCTTCTTGTCCCCCCCCCCCTGTAACTGACCACCAAAGTCCCCCCCCCCCCCCCTACCCAGGTAGATGTTGTTATAGCGTGAGGACAGTGAGGCGTGAGGGCAGTGAGGCGTGAGGAGGACAGTGAGGCGTGAGGAGGAGAGTGAGGCGTGAGGAGGACAGTGAGGTGTGAGGAGGACAGTGAGGTGTGAGGAGGACAGTGAGGTGTGAGGAGGACAGTGAGGCGTGAGGAGGACAGTGAGGTGTGAGGAGGACAGTGAGGTGTGAGGAGGACAGTGAGGTGTGAGGAGGACAGTGAGGTGTGAGGAGGACAGTGAGGTGTGAGGAGGACAGTGAGGCGTGAGGAGGACAGTGAGGCGTGAGGAGGACAGTGAGGTGTGAGGAGGACAGTGAGGTGTGAGGAGAACAGTGAGGTGTGAGGTTGTTGTCCCCACCAGCAATATCTGCCAAGTGCCCCGGAGTCACGTGTGTTGTCCAGGGTGTGTGTGTGTGTGTGTGTCTCATGGGGGTCCTCCTTACTGGTCTCTGGGGGTGTTATGGTGGTGGGGGAGGGGTGTAGCTGGGGGAGGGGGAGAGGGGTTTAGCTGGGGGGTGAGGAGGGTGGGGGTGTTGACATGCGGGTAGGTTCAGGTCTTGTTGATATTTAGAAATGTATTTAGTCTCCTTAATGGCGCCAACAATAGGTATTTGTAAACATGGGAATCTTGATAAACATCGTAAATAGAGAGAAAAACGTGGAGGATCACTAGATAAGTCACAGAAAATGAGAAAATGTAATAAGAGAAAACTGAACTACTCAAGATTAAATACAGAAAACGGGAAATTTAACAAGAAAAGCAAAGAAAAACACCGGATTAAACACATAAACGGGATATTAAACAAGAAAATAACCCACTAGATTAGTCACAGAAAACGGGAGATTCAACTTACAAGATGAATAGAAAATGGAGTTGACGTGCCTCCTCACTAAACAGGTCGCACCATCACATTCTTTAGATTCCTAACCATCATTTGTGATTAATTCGGACGACCAGTTATCAACAGGTTATCTGAGAACGGGATTTTTGTGACGTAAATATCGGCCAGTGATCAATCCTGCCTCGCTTCTGCCTTGTTCCTGCCTCGCTCTTGCCTTGTTCCTGCCTCTCTCTCTGTCGGGACATAGGACACAATCTAACCTAGCTGAACGGAACGGAATATAACCTATCCTTGCGTAACCTAGGTAAACGGAACGCAACCTAGCTGAAAGGAACGCATCATAACCTAATCTTGCGTAACCTAGCAGAACAGAACGTAAAGTATTCATTCTATCCTCGTGTAATCTAGCCTTACGGAACCGAACCAAATAGCCTAGCCTTGTGTCACCTAACCTACCCTCTCGCTAAGAATAATTAATTTCTTATGATAAAATCTCTATAATAAACATATTTTGATTTTTTTATTCATAGTTAGTGAATTCAGAATATAAAAAGTTTACCTGTGAGATATTATGCCCGCGAATTTTGTCCGCCACACTCGGCGTTACTCACAGAGACCCTCGCTGTCACAACAAGATACCCCACACCGCTGTAACTCTCCATCATAAACCAGTATTACGACTCTATAAAAACACACCGAACAAGACCCAATTCGATCATAAAACCAGTGATAATTTCCGAACAAACTTATCCCCCGCCATCAAAGAGATATTATTTATGAAGGTGGCTCATGACCACTAACAGGTTACAGTGTTTACCCGATTAAGAGCCTCCGAGAACAAGTTATGGTAATTGTTTAATGTAGCGACTTCTGCTTAATGAGGTTATTGAACACCTCCCCCCCTCCCCCCCCCCCTAAAAAAACACACTTATGAATTAGTAAACTTTTAATAAATTCGTTTATTTTCGTGGTAAGGAATAACTTTTATTTTTTCCATAAACAAAAGTCTTAAAATCACTAGTTTAAGTGTGTAAAAAATATGTAGATAATTTTTGCTGTTGTAGTGGTGATAATCGAC
The DNA here is from genome assembly GCA_958450375.1 of Homarus gammarus. Classification (NCBI taxonomy): domain Eukaryota; kingdom Metazoa; phylum Arthropoda; class Malacostraca; order Decapoda; family Nephropidae; genus Homarus; species Homarus gammarus. Next base: position 2,242,690 of record CAUDMG010001572.1, read on the forward strand.
AAGTAATTTTTATTTTTATTTTGTTTTCAGTTAAATTTATTCCATAGATTTACAAGACAGATGACAGACGATAAACCAAATTAAACCTAACCCGAGAACTTGACGATCATGTCTTGTTGTTTTAGTTAAGTTAGGTTTAGTTAGGTTACGTTTAGCTAAGTTTGGTTTAGCTAGGTTAAGTGATTCTTTTATTTAAGTTAAGTTAGGTCAGGTATTGCTGCTATTATTATTATTATTATTATTATTATTATTATTAGTAGTAGTAGTAGTAGTAGTAGTAGTAGTAGTAGTAGTAGTAGTAGTAGTAGTAGTAGGCAATTATTATCTAAACAAAATAATGAAAGTTGTAAGTAGAAAAGTTATAAAATTGTCCGTGATGATGAGTAGTGAAGATGTTATAATATAGTTAGTGATGTAATGAGGTATATAGACCTATACATTTTCTGTGATCGGGTTTGTTTACGTGAGTCTCAAATATTATGAGGGTTCTTAGAAAATGGGAAACTGGGTAGGCCTAAGATATGGGGATAACTTTGATAATATCTCCACCACCTTACTGTAAATTCGTACTAACATACATACAGTCTCACTCGTATACATAATGATATCTATATACATACACATAGCAATAAACCTACACACACACACACACGAAGAATTATACACATGTACGTCAACACGATGATGCTGTATGTCTGGACAGTGTATTACTACTACTATTATTATTATTATTATTATTATTATTATTATTAGTAGTAGTAGTAGTAGTAGTAGTAATAATAATAGTAGTAGGCAGTGTCACGTGTTTTGCTATTGTATTTCTATAAGCAGAATAGTTACAGGAAAAATAGCTAGGAGAGAGAGAGAGAGAGAGAGAGAGAGAGAGAGAGAGAGAGAGAGAGAGAGAGAGAGAGAGAGAGAGATTCCTGTTAACAATACCGACCACCGTCTTGTACAGAGAAGAAGAAGAATGTCACTACACAAGGCATCTGACCTGAAACACACAAAGCTGTCCTGGAAATACTTATTGTGTGAGACCCAAAAGGAGTGGTGAGGGGGGGGGGGGAAGGAGAGGTGAGGGAGGGAAGGAAAGGTGAGGGAGGGAAGGAGAGGAGAGGTGAGGGGGGAGGGGAGGAGGGGGTTACTTTGTGTGTGTGTGTGTGTGTGTGTGTGTGTGGACGGGTTATATGGTGTTGTCAGCGGGCCTTTGTCACCTGAGGGCCGCTGAGTACCAGGAATTTTACCTTTGTTACCTACAGACACTTGCTTATTGCCTTTTGCTTTCTCAGGTATACGGGTGTTGGGTATGTATGCTCTCTCTCTCTCTCTCTCTCTCTCTCTCTCTCTCTCTCTCTCTCTCTCTCTCTCTCTCTCTCTCTCTCTCTCTCTCTCTCTCTCTCTCTCATACACATACTACTAAAACTTTGCCGTCACTCGGAATGGAGTATGACGATCATCCAGCTATGAGGCAATGATATGAGTTATTAAGGATGTCGCCTTCATTGGTGAGCTCTCAGGTGACCCGAGAGGCCGATACGGTACCGGCAGGGCCGTCCACAGATGCATGATGTGGAGGGTTACATCTAGTGCGGGAGGAGTGGCAGCAGCGTCTTTCCGGCGTTGGCGCTTGTCTGCCTTGGTATGCAGTCGGGCTAACTCGAAAGTGTTGACACCTTTTCGTGTGGTGCTCCTCCAAGCGTTACGGTGTGGAGTAATCGTCTCCCAGGTGAGGGGGTCAATTTGGTACTTTTTCAGGCTTGTCTTAAGACTATCCTTATACCTTTTCAATTGCCCGCCAGCGTTACGTTTACTATTCGTGAGGTGACTGTAAGGTAGCTGCTTTGGCAGTCGACTGTCGTCCCTGCGGGTAACATGGCCAGTCCAGCGTAGTTATTCATGGTTAATGAAAGCCTCGATGCTCCTACAGTTGGTGTCAGTGAGAATACTGGCATTTGTTCTCTCGTTTTCCCAGCGATCTCGGAGGATGAAAGTTTTCAAGTGCCTTGAGATGCCTCCTGTATGTGACCCATGTCTCGCTGCCATACAGCAGGGTGGGGAGGACCACTGCTCCTGTGTAACTTAGTAGATAATTTCAGCTCCCTACAGCTGAAGACGGGTACGGAGTCTGCCAAAGGCTTGTGATGCACAACTGATCCGATGTTGAATCTCTTCATCTATGTCCGCAGTGGTGGACAGGTGTGAGCCGAGAAACACACACACACACACACACACACACACACACACACACACACACACACACACACACACACACACACACACACACAGTACAACAGAACAGTATAATATGGAACACAGAACAGGTAACAGAAAAATATTATCAGTAGAAGGCAAGGCTGGGGCAGTAGCAGAAGCAGACGAGGGCAGTAGCAAAAGCAGGTGAGGGCAGTAGCAGGTGCCCGGGGGAACAACATTACCTGCTCGCGTCATCACCAAGACATTCCTGCACGCCGTCCACACACATACATGCCTGCACACACATACATACATACATACATACATACATGCACATATACACATGCCTGCATACATAGATACACACACACGCTAAAATGGGACAATTGTAAAATACAGGTAGAGATAATTTCTGTGTATTTCCCTGTCCAACATTTGAACTGGTGTGTAGGAGACTAACCTAACCTAACCTAACCTAACCTTACCTTACCTTACCTTACCTTACCTAACCTAACCTAACCTTACATAACATAACATAACATAACTCTAGCAATGTTATTCTGGTAAACGACGTCTTAAATCAAATGAAGAAATTTTTAACATATATGAATTACAGTAATTACCATCAAATTATGACCATAAAATATTCCTATTGGGCGGTAACGTCAGTTGTGATTATCCCTATTTGGTGTGACATGTACGTATGTATGTATGTATGTAACTTTACTTACATAAACGCGCCCACATGTTTGCAATAACGTACACACACACACACACACACACACACACACACACACACACACACAGCTGTTAAGATATGAATCAAGATAATTTATGTATGTTAAAGAAAGGTGTGTGTAACTTGTGTGGGAGAGAGATAACTCTCTCTCTCTCTCTGGTCTTGGGTAGTGACCTAGGTGTTGCCTGGCCGTGGGTAGTGACCTAGGTGTTGCCTGGCCGTGGGTAGTGACCTAGGTGTTGCCTGGCCGTGGGTAGTGACCTAGGTGTTGCCTGGCCGTAGGTAGTGACCTAGGTGTTGCCTGGCCGTGGGTAGTGACCTAGGTGTTGCCTGGTCGTGGGTAGTGACCTAGGTGTAGCCTGGCCGTGGGTAGTGACCTAGGTGTTGCATGGCCGTGGGTAGTGACCTAGGTGTTTCCTGGCCGTGGGTAGTGACCTAGGTGTTGCCTGGCCGTGGGTAGTGACCTAGGTGTAGCCTGGCCGTGGGTAGTGACCTAGGTGTTGCATGGCCGTGGGTAGTGACCTAGGTGTTGCCTGGCCGTGGGTAGTGACCTAGGTGTAGCCTGGCCGTGGGTAGTGACCTATTATAGCGGCCAGTAGGTGACCTCCTTCCCAGCATCGACAGTGTTAATGGTGAACTTGACAAGGTCCCCCACCATACACAACCCCCCCCCCCCCCCACACACACACAACGGTCCACACTACCATATCTGAATGAAAGAGAAACGCCCTTACGTCACGCTATACCTTAGCAGGGTCTTGCCCCAAAATATACACGTAAGGTGGCGAAGGTAACCGTAGAGTCGATTTGTCCATTGGTTAAGCCTGGAATTATCGCTCTTAACACTAGATGTGGGATCGCTCTTTCTTCCGTTGCATTCAGGGGCACACCACAACACACATAAAGTTACATCGGAAGTTTAAATTCGATTATCCAATGGTAAGACCTGGGGTGATCGTCCATATTGCCAGGTGTGGGAAAACTTATTCTTGCTCCAGTTTTATAGGCAAATAATCGTATAGAGGAGGTTAAAGTCGATTTGTTAACTGGCTTCTCTTGGGGTTGTCGCTCTTTATGCAAGGTGTGAGATAGCATGTTCTTGTGTCAGATACCATGTCGAGTAACGGGTCAGGGGGCAGCGGGCAGCCTCCGACCTTGTGTCCACCTGGTATAAGGGCGTGTTTTGACCCAGCTGCGCCCTTGTTGTTTATTGCTGTGGGTTTTAATTTGTTATTAATGAGACGTGTGTGTGTGTGTGTGTGTGTGTGTGTGTGTGTGTGTGTGTGAGAGAGAGAGAGATGATGTCACAATGTCATCACTACACCACCGGTCACAACTAAGCCTGGGTGAGGACAGTGTTGGTGGACGTGACCTGGAATGACCCTCGCCAACACACGTGACCTGCAGTGACCCTCGCCTACACACGTGACCTGGAATGACCCTCACCTACACGTGACTTGGAGTGACCCTCGCCTACAGGCGTGACCTGGAATGACCCTTGTGGTAGAGCAGTACCGTTCTTGCCTCGCAAGCGAGATGTCACGGGTTCGATTCCCGGGCCGGTGGAAGTTGTTTGGACACTCTTCCTTGTCCCCTTGGTCCCTGTTCACCTAGCAGCAAAGTAGGTACCTGCTGTAAGTCGGAAGTTGCGAATTCGTATTCAGGGACAAGTTGTTGGCGCTTCCAATAACTTGCTTAGACATAAACCATTGATTCTTCAGGCTTCTACGCCCTTAACTCATGAGACATAAGGCAAGCATGAACTTAGGATGCTTCCCTGTTGGGCGCTGTAAACGCTTCTGCTCTTCACCTTACACAAGGATGTAGGGGGTGCCCAATACAAAAAAAAAAAAAAAGAATGACCCTCGCCAACACACGTGACCTGGAGTGACCCTCGTCCACTCCGTAATTTGTAGAGGAATTCTCCAGGGAGGTATGCAGGGCCCAGAGGCTGCTCCCCGGGCTGCACCTCCCGCTTCTTCCCGCTTGGAAACCTGCCCCGGGCCGCCCTCAATTTGGCACCCGGTAACCCTCCCTCCCTCCCTCCCTCCCACCCTCCCTCCCTCCCTCCCACCCTTCCTCCCATCCTCTCTCCCACCCTTCCTCCCTCCCTTCCTCCCACCCTCTCTCAATGACAAGATGTATATTACTGAAGTGTAATGAGTACAGTAATGCTTCATGTACAACGGTGTGCTGCGTTTGTAAGTGTACGTACATAACTTGTGCTCACATGTGTACATTTTAACTTTGTTCCTTTCATCTATGTACAACAACTGCAGTGAGAGGAGTACAGTAATGCTCCGTGTACAACGCTATGTTAAGTATATTAGTGTACATACATCACCTGTGGTTATACTACTGTATGTACAAAACCTACAGTAAGTGAAGTACAATAATGATCTCTGTGTACATCGCCATAAGGTGTAGTTGTCTGTGTACATGTAATACAGACACTCGGGGTCGTTCGTGTGCGTATTAGATTATGATTAGGTTAGGTTAAGTTTAAGTTCAGGGCAGGTAAGATCAGGTTAGGTTAGGTTTGGACAAGTAAGATTAAATTTAGACAGGTAAGGTTTGTTTAAGTTAGGTTAGGTTTACGGTAATTTAAGTCAGGTTTACGTTAGAATAAATTCATGTAGATTGGGTTGCGTTAAGCTAGTTAGGTCTAGTTTAGATTAGTTTGGTTAGGTTAGGTTAAGTTGTCTAGGTTAAGTTAGGTTAGGTTAAGTTAGGTTAGGTTAGGTTAGGTTATTACAAGGATCCGGTTAATACAGGAAAGAGGCAAAAACATTCTATATACTAGGAACTGGGTTACTACTAGGAATCAGGTGGTGGGTCAGATTCCATGCACTGGGAGATAAGAACCGGGTGTTGGTGCTGAGAACTGGGTGCCGGAGGGAAGGGGTCACATTCCACCCACTGGCTTCCAACATACCAACTGCTGGGTGCCAAGGGTGAGGGAGAGCTGAGAGTCACTGGGATGGCTGAGTGTTGTGAGAGATGAGAGAAGGGTTTGGGGATGCTGAGAGTAGCTAGGTTTAGGCATTAGTGCTAGGATAAAGTGCTGGGTGCCACGGGGGAGTTGGGTCTTTTGTCTGGGTGCTGGGTGTTCGGTTGATGCTAGGTGCTGGGCTAAAAAAATCGAACACTGAGTACAGATGAACTCAATGCCTCGCGTAGCCACTAGTCAGCCAGCATCTCTCCCCCTCCCACCCCTTCCCTTTCTCCTCTCCCCACCCCTCCCACCCCCTTCCCTTCCCTCCCTTCCCCCCTCATCACCCCTCCCCCCCTCATCACCCTCTCCCTCCCCCCCCTCTGTCGTGTCCACTCGTCCCTGTGCCTTCAAGCATCAACTCCAGCATCAGCCAGTGACTTGACATATAGACCACGATCACCGCTTGTCACCAGGTCTCGCTAAATTGTCGGGTTTAGCGAGATGTATCGTTAGAAATTGTTGGTTCCTTGTGATAGAGGGTGTATGTCTTCTCTCCCCTTCCACCTTCCCTCCCCTCCCTTCCCTTCCCTTCCCTTCCCTTCCCTCCCCTCTTCCTTCCCTTCCCTTCTTCCACCTCCCCTCCCCTCCCCTGGCCTGGAGGTACTAAATAGTGAAGAGAGAGAGAGAGAGAGAGAGAGAGAGAGAGAGAGAGAGAGAGAGAGAGAGAGAGATTGAAACATACACACACACACATTCAGAAAGAAAGAGAAACAAATAAATACACCGACAGGCAGACAAGAAGACAGGTAAATAGACAGAGACCATGTAGACAGAGACAGTCAACCGTATAATCAAACAGAGGAGGGCAGCAGCATCAGTAGGCAGCATCATAGCCAGGCGCTCCTCATGGTAAGAATCCTTCCTCCATCCGTGTGAGGAAAAATGCCTCTCACGTCGGCTCATCTGTGAGACAGTTAAACACCCCCACTCATGAGCGTGTTTACATATGACGTCACTACCAAGATGGCCGCCTCCAGGGTACATTCCAGCGGCGTCATTCAAGCTTTATTTTTCAGTTGGATATGACCTTAAAATTATTATATCAATCACCTAACTACCTGTAATTTAGTCTTATTTAATAGTTTAGCTGATTATTGAGCTTTCTATATAACTAAGTAAAAATAGTTGTCAGTTTTAAATGACAGATGAGCAATAGATCATAAGATTTCTATTGAGGTAAATTGTTAACGTTTGAATAAAATAATAATGCATAAGTTAACACAGGAATATGAGGTAGAAGGTTATTATTGTCAACACTAGGATGAAATATTACTGTACATACGACACAGTAAATGAGATGGAAAGTTTACTATTTTTTTGTAAGTCTTGTTTTACACACACACACACACACCTCAATAAGCATACTGTTTGGCAGAGGCTGTAT
>CAUDMG010001572.1:2255000-2387500 GCA_958450375.1 Homarus gammarus
CTTGTATGGAGTAATTCTTCGTCTGTCTGTCTGTCTGTCAGTAAAAATGTTCATATTATCGATTCTTGAGACATATTGGTTAGGTTAGGTTATGTTGATACGAAGAACATTCCTCATTTTGTTGTTATTATTATTGTTATTGTTGTTGTTGTTGTGTGTAGTCCTGGGTGGTGGTGCTGAAGGCTTAGTTGTTCCTTTGTTTACATTTAGAATTGTGAGATAAGACAAAATAACTTATGATTCTTTGAGGATGAGATCTAGCTAGACCCTGAGTGATAGAGAGGTACCATGACCTCCTCCTCCTCATCATCATCATCATCATCATCATCATCATCATCATCATCATCCTCCTCCTCCTCCTCCTCCTCCTCCTCCTCCTCCTCCTCCTCCTCCTCCTCCTCTTCATCCTGGTAACTGGAGTGATAGTGAGGTGTGGGAGAGAGTGAGTCAGGTGTGGGAGAGAGTGAGTCAGGTGTGGGAGAGAGTGAGTCAGTTGTGGGAGAGAGTGAGTCAGGTGTGGGGATAGTCAGGTGTGGGGGAGAGTCAGGTGTAGGAGAGAGTCAGGTGTGGGAGAGAGAATCAGGTGTGAGAGAGAGTCAGGTGTAAGAGAGATAGTCAGGTGTGGGAGAGAGAGTCAGGTGTGGGGGAGAGAGTCGGGTGTAAGAGAAAGAGTCAGATGGAGAGTCAGGCAGTTGTGTCATTAATCATTTAGGTGACTCAGGTGTGTGTATACAATTGAGTCACCGATGAGTCAGGTGACGTGTGACGGTGTGTAGACAGGTGAGGTGGGTGGGGGGGGGGGGGGGCGTTACTCACCTACCAAGATCAAGGTTATGGAGGTAACCACATCCGCCACTGAGTCACTCCTTGGTAACTCCTGTCTGGGGTGTTTTGTGAGTGACCATCCTTCTCCATCTGTCACTCCGTAGTAACTCTCCTGTCTGAGGGGGGTGTTGTGAGTGACCATCTTCATCTGTCACTCCCTGGTAACTCCTAGGAGGGGGGTGAGTAACTATCCTTCTACATATTTTACTACCTGGTATCTCTCCTCTCAGAGCTGTGTTTTAAGTGACCAACCTCCTCCAAATGTCACTCCCTGGAGGGTGAGTGACCATCCTTCTCCGTCTGGCTCTCCCTGGGAGGGGGTTGAGTGATTAACCTCCTCTATCTGAGCTAATTTTTACCACCCGGGCAGCCATTTTGTTTATGTGGGTCTCAGAGGCAGTGCGGATATAGTACACTGCAGACTAAATCGTTTTCCTCGGCACCCTCGTTACACACTTAGTCGTGTCCTAATCACCCAGAATATACTGTATGTCACAAGTATAGAATATCAGATGTTAATGTAGGAATTATAGTAGTAAATAATAGCGGTTTTGTGTTGACGTGTTGTAGGACGGTATTTATTCCTTGTTTATAGTTATACTAACGTTTGGCTTCACTTCAAATGTAATTCCTGTAAAACAAACCGAAATCATCTTCTTGTGATATACCGTCAAACGAGAAGGAACAAGTAGCCGTGTCGGGTTACTGAAATTATACAATAGTCTCCCGTAGATTAGCGCGGGGAAGGTTGACCCGTTTTCTGTAACACACTGGCGGTCCCTGGCGGCAGCGGCGGGATGACTGGCGCTACCACGAGCCCTGTCTCCGTTAATGATTTCTTCCATCTAGTTTATTTTTACTGTAGTTTTCATTATTCTTATATTTTATTATTTTATACTACAATCTTACTGTTTTAATGTTGTCTTCATTCTGGTAAATATTACGGTGTTGGCGGAGTTGAGGCAGAAAGTCGACCTCACAGTTTCCATATAACAGTGTGTTTTCTGAAATAGTCACCGTGACGGCAGGTTTGTTTTGTGGGCACAACGTGACGTGTACATCAAGACGGTGACCCTGAATCTTCAAGGTATTCACGCGTTAAAATAATCCCTCGATAAACAAAATAAAACAACTTTAATTAACCTTATTTAAACCGACACAAAACTGGTAGTCAGAAAAAAAAGAAAAGAAATACACTTAGAGATTTTGATCATTTGGTCGTATCTAAGTACACTGTTTTTATCCTTAGTAAGATAAAAATTAACTTACGAGTTTTTTAAAATTGGAAATGATTTTTGTTTTTGTTTTTGTTATCCTTGAGTATTTAATAACGTGTTTATGTGTATTATGTGTTTGTGTGTGTTTTAGGGTGAGGAAAATACAGTCATGACGTGTAGGTTAAAACTGGCTACACTGACGCACCCCTCACCCCTCCCTCAACCCCCCTCACACACCCTTCTTTCCTTCACCCCCCTTGTCTCCCTCCCTCACCCCCCCTTGTCTCCCTCCCTCACCCCCCTTGTCTCCCTCCCTCACCCTCCCCCCTTGTCTCCCTCCCTCACCCCCCTTGTCTCCCTCCCTCACCCCCCTTGTCTCCCTCCCTCACCCCCTCACCCCCCTTGTCTCCCTCCCTCACCCCCCTTGTCTCCCTCCCTCACCCCCCTCACACACACCCTCTCCCTCAACCCCTCCCTCAACCCCTCCCTCACCACCCCTCACACACCCTTCTCTCACCTCTCCCTCCCTCAGTCACGACTCCTCCTGCTTGTGACACTCCTTGGGCATTTCCTCCCTCCTGTGGGTCTACTCTCCTTGGGGCCCCGCCTGTATGGGTGTTGGGTAGTAAATATTGATACTTTTCTATCTATCTCTTCTCTTCTTCTCTCTTCTCTTTCTCTTTTTTCTTTATTTTCTTTTCTTACATTCTTTTCTTCTCTTTTCTTTCTTTCTTTTTCCAACTAAATAAATAAGTATCTCTCTCTCTCTCTCTCTCTCTCTCTCTCTCTCTCTCTCTCTCTCTCTCTCTCTCTCTCTCTCTCTCTCTCTCTCTCTCTCTCTCTCTCACTTCACGGTCTGAGACTGTACCATCCAGACAGCACTATTATTTGTACACGGTCAACAATGCATGACCCGGGTTTAATATTGTGTAGGAATAGTAAGGTTGTATAAGAGAGATGTAGGATATTAGTTAAATACGTAAATATGGTGTAATAATAAAATAATAATAATAGTAAATAATAAATAATAATAGTAATAGTAATAGTAATAATAATAATAATAGTAATAGTAGTAATAATAATAAGAGGGCAGACAACAACAACAACACCAACAACACCAAACAACAACAACAACAACAACTACAACAACAACAACGAAACCAACAAAAAAAAACAACTACAACAATACTCCACATCACTCCACACTCCATACTATCTCCACCACACTCCACCACACTCCACATTATCTCCACCACACCTCACCACACTCCACACTGTCTCCACCACACTCCACACTATCTCCACCACACCCCACACACACCCCACACTACTCCACCACACTCCACACACACTACTCCACCACACCCCACACCCACACACACGCCACACTACTCCACACATACACAGAGAGGATAATGTAATACTTGTGTCGAGGTTTAACAGTAATATATTAGAGTTGACCTTGAGGCGTGAGAGGACGTGTTAGGTTACCTCTCTGGCCTCCACCCTGGGCGTTGTAACACACACACACACACACACACACACACACACACACACACACACACACACATAAAACCTCTCTCTTTCATTATTCTTTCTCTCTGTCTATCTATCTATCTATCTATCTATCTATTCTCTCTGTATGTGTATGTGTTGATAACCACCGATGAAAAACAAACCACGAGATTCTTAACCCAACCCAACCTTAACCCAACCCCACCTCAACCCAACCTCATCCCAACCCAACCCAACCCAACCTTAACCCAACCTAACCCAACCCAACCCTACCCAACCTAACCTTCCCAACCCAACCCAACCCAACCTTAACCCAACCTAACCCAACCCAACCTTAACCCAACCTAACCTTAACCCAACCCAACCTAATCCCAACCTCAACCCAACCCAACCCAACCCAACATAAAATTTGGTTATGTTACGACAGCACTAAATATCACATTATAAAATAAGACTCAATTTCGTCGATATATATGAACTAATTTACATTGAGTTGAAGCTATACAAACAAAATAAATTTATCCATATATTGCAAGAGAGTTCGATGTGTTTTATGTTGATATGATAAGAGACTGTTTGGGAGGGTGTGTCCTTGATTGGCCAGCAGGTGAGGCAGTGTAAGTGATGGTCATTACAGCACTCTTACTACAGGTACGTACAGGGAGTAAGGATACACACACACACACACACACACACACACACACACACACACACCTCCCTCAGGTATACCTAGCGACCTGATGAAGCATGGGGCCCCACCTTCACCGCCACCTTCACCTAACCTAACCTAATCTAACCTAACCTAACTTAACTTATACCAAGCTACTCAGCAACACAACTACAACCTGTAACCTGTAACCTGTATATTGTAGCTGCAATCTTCATCCTTCTCATGCCTTAATGGCTGGGATAATTGGTGTTATTTTCTCCAACTATACCTGCCTGAGTTACCAATTGCTTAATGAGAGTTTGTTGGCTCAGGTGAGTATTATACCAGGTGTTCAGTGTTGGGTTCAGGTAAGACTTATTTCAGGGTTCTGTTCCACCAGTTCCTTATACTTCTTTTCTATCCCTCCACCTCCTTCTACTTGTCTTCCACTATCCCTCCACCAACCCTCCACTACCCCTCCACCACCCCTGCACCATCCCTCCACCAACCCTCCACCACCCCTCCACCACCCCTTCACCACCCCTCCACCAACCCTCCACCACCCCTCCACCAACTCTCCACCAACCCTCCACCTCTCCTACTATGCCCTCGTCGCCTCACATCTCCCCCGTTGATTTTTTTCCTCATCACCAAAAACCAATTTCCTGGAGCGTGAGGTTACCGCGTTACTGGCTGTACGCTGACCTCCTCCTCCACTATCATGCAAAGTTAATCAGTTCTTATATTAGTTTCTGAGAGAGAGAGAGAGAGAGAGAGAGAGAGAGAGGATTCGGAATAACACAGTTTGGTTTTGTTTATCGTGAGGGTGTTGTTTACTTGTATATATCCTTCAGGTGTAACTGAGGTGTGCGTCAAGGTAAGTATATTCACCTGTCTTAATGGCACTGTGTTAGGGACCTCCTCTTTGTGTAGTGGTGTAGAGACGGTGGGTCGGAAGATAACTACAGGAGACAGGGAGAATGTCAGGGGAGGTTGACAGTAACAGCAATGAGACAGGGGTGTAGGTTGGCAGGGGATGGCGTCTCTGGTGGATTTACAGGGGCGTCAGCGGCAAGGAGACAGGAGCGAGACAGGGGGGTAACTTGGCAGGGGATGGCGTCTCTAGTGGCTTACAGGGGCGTCAGCGGCAAGGAGTCAGGGGGGTAAGTTGGCAGGGATAACGTCTCTGGTGGCATACTGGGGCGTCAACTCTCCCTGAGCACCGAGTGGGCACCATGACCTTGATATATAAACTTTTATATTATGGTTTTTTCTCTCTGGGTGCTGTGGGTGTGGCTGGCTCATGTGGTAGGTGTCATGGGGTGTGGCTGGCTCATGTGGTAGGTGTCATGGGGTGTGGCTGGCTCATACAGTAGGCATCATAGGTGTGGCTGGCTCGTGTGGTAGGCATCATAGGTGTGGCTGGCTCGTGTGGTAGGCATCATAGGTGTGGCTGGCTCATGTGTTGAATCTTCTGTTAGGAATTCCATGTCACTCCGATGCTCAAACTTCCCACAAATTCTGTAACTTTCTTAGACGTCAAACTTTATTAATAAACTTTCGCTCTCAGATTATAAACTATACCTCATTAGTTAACAGAGGTAAGTATTGAGTTATTCAGTTTCGTGTTACCAGAAAAAAATACAACCTTTTAGTATTTTCTTACCCCTGAATCGCAAAATCTCCACCCCACCTCTCCTACCCCGCCCCGCCCCACCTCTCCTACCCCGCCCCACCCCGCCCCACCCCGCCCCTCCTGCCACAAAACACCTCCAGTAGTTGTCTTCACCCAGTCATTCACACAAGTAACTACAGAGCTCCCGTGACACAACCTGACGGGGACATAACTCACGCCACCTTCATCCACACCACCGGGAGTATCAAGGTCCATATCCCTCTGTCCTGGGCCTCGCATATACGCCTCTCTTCACCCAGGAACACTAAGTAACCGGGATATTGCATTTCCTTAAGTAATGAATATCCGGTCTAATTACGCTAGTCGAGATTAAATCAAGAACATAACCCTTAAAGCCTTTGCGATTAAGGTTCATTTTTCTGTGTTTCGTATTGGTAATTGTAATAATGAAATGACCCTTATCGCGTCTTGGTTTAAAGGTCTGTTTTTCTGGGTATTGGAACCAGAAATCGACCTTAACTCACCCGGGTATAAGTTTGAATGGTGTCGGTGATAGTGTGTTAACTCCAAGTGGTTGATGAGGGAGAGAAGGTAGGAGGGAGGGAAGGAAGGAGGGAGGTAGGAGGGAGGAGGGAGGGAGAGAAGGTAGGAAGGAGGGAGGACATGTTGTTAGCCCTGATCACTACCATCTTGTTAAAGGGTGATAACAGATGAGAGAGAGAGGAGAGAGAGGTATGAGCGATTTCTGTGGATATTTTATGTGTGTGTGTGTGTGTGTGTGACGAATTACTCCGTTGTAAGGTAAGAACTACTGAAGTATTAGACACACACACACACACACACACACACACACACACACACACCGTAATCCAGTTTTCTTCGATAATCCCATTTTCTACGGTGGCGGAGAGGTCGTTAAGGGTCGTGATCCAACCACCTGCCGGGCGGTTTAGGGTCACAGGTCACCACACACGCACACTCACACGCACGCACACGCACACTCTTTATTATTATTATTTGTTTTTTCTTTACATTTGTCGTTGATACTATAACTGGCAGTGTAATAATAATAATAATAATAATTAACGGTTTATTGAAAGAGCTTGGCAGCCAGAAGGCTGAAAATATACAGTTACATATTTGGGGAATGGCTTACGAATTACAAATAATATACAAGTAACATAAGTGACACAAATAAGACATATAATAACTTAGATGGGGAAAAGCTCAAACTACAGTTCAATTCAACATAGTGACAGTGTTACAGTATTACAAGTTATTGATAATTTTTACAATGGTTGGGACTGGGCTGTTCTTATAGCGATCAGTTCGTGCACGTATGGGCTGGATGCGGTTGTGGTGTCGAACAGCAATTCTCGGACAAGGGACCTCGGGTGGTAGTAGGAGCCGGTGTCGGGGATGGTGTAGAAGCTTCTTACCAAATTTGCAGATGAGGTCGTGGTGATGGTCAGTGAGAGTCGAAAGGGTCAGTGTGTTGAGCGCTTCTTGATATGTGTCTGTCTGTCTGTCTGTCTGTCTGTCTATCTGTCTGTCTGTCTGTTTGTTATGTCATTAAGGATCATCGTCCATTTATGAGCTGTCAGTAAGTTGTTGAGCAGCGCCACATATGACCCAGCGGCAGGGGACTGAACTAACACCTTACTGTGGGAGAAATACATCCACGTGTGAGTGACTTTGGTAACTTAATAGCGTGAGGTCAGGTGTGTCTCAGGTGGCAGGTGTGTCTCAGGTAGCAGGTGTGTCTCAGGTAGGTGGTGTGTCTCAGGTAGCAGGTGTGTCTCAGGTAGGTGGTGTGTCTCAGGTAGCAGGTGTGTCTCAGGTACCAGGTGTGTCTCAGGTACCAGGTGTGTCATTATAGGAGCACCGTGACGGACAGGTGCACCACACAAAACAAAGGTTCACCCAGACCAGGTAAAAATGGATACCCCGTCTGTCCTCAAGTGGGAAAAAAATGTGAAGGTTGGTGACCGAGCCGTGAGTCCCAGCCAGCCAGCCAGTCAGTCAGCCAGCCAACCAGTCAGTCAGCCAGTCAGCCAGCCAGCCAGCCAACGAGCCAGCCAGTCAGTCAGTCAGCCAGCCAGCCAGCCAACGAGCCAGCCAGTCAACCAGTCAGTCAGTCAGCCAGCCAGCCAGTCAGCCAGCCAGTCAGTCAGTCAGTCAGTCAGTCAGTCAGCCAGCCAGCCAGGGTTCTTGATGACTCGTAACTTCAACTAGTTTTCTTCTTTTTTAAACTGGTGTCATCTGAGCACGGCTGGCCACCACACTACTGACTGACGTGAACATGTTGATGAGCATGGCGGAGAAAGTGCCCAGAGACTGTACTGTGACTTGGAGGGTTCTTTTGAGGGAAAATGACTTATATGTTATTGAAGATGGATGGTTGGTTGGTTGGTTGGATGGCTAGATAGATGGTTGGATAGATAGTTGGTTGGATAGATAGATAGATAATTGGTTGGATGGATGGATAGATAGATAGATAGTTGGTTGGATGGATAGATAGATAGATAGATGGATATTAAGTAAAATCGACATACAAGTTCACATTGACTCAATACGTCATAGGTTAGGTTAGGTGGAGGGAGGGTGAGAGGTGAGGGTGGAGGGGGGTGTGTCACGTTTGGTGGGGGGAGTTCCTCACCCTGCGGCCCTCACCTTGGCCTCTCCCTCACCTTTCCCTCCCTTTCTCCCTTCTCCTATTGTGACCCTAGGCATTAGGAGAGAATTGGACTCTCTCTCTCTCTCTCTCTCTCTCTCTCTCTCTCTCTCTCTCTCTCTCTCTCTCTCTCTCTCTCTCTCTCTCTCGTCCGTGAATGTGAGTGTCATGAGTACGTTCCCTTAAGTGTTTCCCTGGCTGTGTGTAATAATAATAATAATAATAATAAACGGTTTATTAATAGAGTTGCAGCCGGTGGCTGAAAATATACAGACTTACATTTGATTTAGACATAATGATATAATGTGTGTGTGTGTGTGTGTGTGTGTGTGTGTGTGACCTCGCTGATCACTTCCCCTGACACCTGGGTGGTCGAACTCACCTTGCCTCCGTCACGACCACTGCTGGCACTGACGTAGGCACCAGTGGCGTGTCATGTATGGCGTGTGAAGGTGTCCCAGGGGGTGTAATTCATTACCGTGCGTGGCCGAGGTAACCACAGGTGTGTCGCCCTCACGCCCGTCCTCATTATAGCTCCAGTGAGTCTTAATTAATTACCTGAGTGTATGTATGGGACGCGACGACCTTGAGAACACCTCACCCACCTTCCCTTCACACTCCACCTCCCCTATACCCCTCCTTCACCCCTCCACCTCCCCTATACCCCTCCTTCACCCCTCCAGCTCCCCTATACCCCTCCTTCACCCCTCCACCTCCCCTTCACCCCTCCACCTCCCCTATACCCCTCCTTCACCCCTCCACCTCCCCTTAACCCCTCCACCCCTCCTTCACCCTCCACCTCCCCTACACCCCTCCTTCACCCCTCCACCTCCCCTACACACCCCTCCTTCACCCTCCACCTCCCCTACACACCCCTCCTACACCCTCCACCTTCCCTACACTAGGCTCTTATTAACCAAACATGGACTACCTGGCGCATTGTTGGAATAAATAAATAAATGAGGAATATTATAATCAAACAATATGTCAGTGTATATAATGATCTACCTGTTCTTTATATAGAGAGGGAAGGAAAGACGTGTTGAGAGTGAGTTAGACAGTCGCCAGGTGTGTGTGCGTGTCCTGCCGGTGATGGTCAGGACACCTCCCTTCCACACCACCACCCGGGACTGCCCACGTGCATAACCCGGGGGCGTCACGGGTGGCCGGGTCACAGAATCCACACAATTGCAGGAATAATTTTCGTCGATTTTTTTTTTTTTTTTTTTTTTTGCCCGCCATGACGCCCGCTGTTGCCCCTTCACTTCCTCCCTGTCACGCTTTTCACAGCCACCCTAACCTAACCTAACCTAACACAGCGCAACACCCAAGGTAACGTTAGAGGTGTAGTGAGTGTGACAGGGAGGGGTGTAGTGAGTGTGACAGGTAGGGGGTGTGGTGAGTGTGACAGGTGAGGTGTGGTGAGTGTGACAGGTAGGGGTGTAGTGAGTGTGACAGGTAGGGGGTGTAGTGAGTGTGACAGGTAGGGGTGGAGTGAGTGTGACAGGTGGGGGTGGAGTGAGAGGTAGGAAGAGGGGAGGAGACGGGACAGGTGAGTAAGGAGGGTGAGACAGGTGCGTGGCGGGACGGGAGGACTCACGGGGTCTACTTAAAGAGGAAATGACCCACTGTCTGAACGGAAGCTTAGTCCGGGGGAGGGGGACGGGACGGGGCGGGGCGGGGTAGGAGAGGGGAGGGGAGGGGATGAAGAGACCCAATCCCACCCTCTTCCACCTTCATTCTCCTCCTCTACCCTCTTCCACCTCTCCCACCTCTACCCCTATTGTCTTTGCCCCTTCCCCCCCCCCTCCCCGTTCCCTCTTCCATTTATTTTCTCCCTTACTCATTCTCTTCATCCCTCCCCCACCCCTCCCTCACCCCCTTCTCCTTCTCTCCCTCACCCATTTTCTCCTTCCCATCCCCCATCACCTCTCCCTCCCTCACCATGACAACGTGTACAAATTACCTGCTTCATGGTAAAAGGTTTGGGCAGTATTTTTTCTCTTAATTACAGGTGTGTTTTTCTTTTAATTACAGGTGTGTTTTTCTTCCTCTTAATTACAGGTGTGTTTTTTCTTTTAATTACAGGTGTGTTTTTCTTCCTCTTAATTACAGGTGTGTGTTTTTTCTTTCTCTTAATTACAGGTGTGATGAAATATTCCAGATTTTTTTCGTTCAGGCCTTTGTGTGTGTGTGTGTGTGTGTGTGTGTGTGTGTGTGTGTGTGTGTCCATTGAAGATGAAAGAGTGACTATACCTTAATTATTCCAGCGGATATTACCTTTCACCTGATACACTGTTACCCCCAAAAAACTATGATCTATTACTATTACTTATTATGCTATTAATTATACTATTACTTATTACTCTTACTTATTATGCTATTACTTATTACTATTACTTATTACTTATTCCAATTATTCCATAAAGCATAATTAAATGTTACATAATAAGTCTTGAACATAGAGAGGGGAAAGGATCATTTAATTGAACGTGTAGCTTAAGTCTAGGTTAGGTTAGGTTAGGTTAAGTTAATCTGTATCTCGTTGTGGTTGTGGACGTGGTTGTGGTTGTTATTTTGGTTGTGGTAGTTATTGTGGCCGTGGTTGTTATTGTGGTTGTGGTAGTTATTGTGGTTGTGGTTGTTATTGTGGCCGTGGTTGTTATTGTGGTTGTAGTCATTTGTGGTTTTTATAACGGACGTAGTTCTGGTAGTTGTTGTGGTGATTTGTGCTTGTTATTGTGGTTGTGCTCGTGGTTGTTATTTTCGTTGTGGTTGTTAATGTGGACGTAGTTGTGGTTGTTATTGTGGTCGTGGTTATGGTGGGGTATTGTTCCATGGTTGTAGTATGAGTGTGTGACTATGGTATGATGGGGGAAGTGTGGCCATGGCAGTGATGATCAGTGAGCCATAATGGTGATGGTAGAGCAGTGGGGTGTGTGGCCAGGGGGGAGGGTGTTGGCCACTCTGGGTGTAAAGTGGGCAGGAGTGAGGGTGTAGTGAGGGTAGGGTGTTGACGATGCTGGGTGTAGTGTGGGTAGGAGGCTGGGTGGAGTGTGGCCAGGAGGATATTGGTCCTGCTGGGTGTAGTGTAGGCAGAAGGGAGTGTGGTGGCCATGCTAGTTGTAGTGTGGGCAGGAAGGAGTGTGGTGGCCATGCTTTGTGCAGGAAGGAAGATGGTGGCCACTCTGCCTGGTGTGGAGGTGGCCCGGGGAGGGTACATAGGACACATCCGCCACACGTCTCCCTGGTGGTGCTCGCGTGGCTAGTGATGGGAAATAGCGGGAAGGTGGGACAGTGAAGAGCCTCAGTGCACACGGTAATGCTCCGCTGATCCCGACCTTCTTAATCAGTTCCCACCACTTTAATTTACACCGACCTCAGGTATTTCCTTTACCCCCACACCTCCCCCACCCCACCCTACCCCCTCTCCACCCCACCCCCTCTCCACCCTACCCCCTCTCCACTCCCTCTCCACCCCACCCCCACCCCCCCAAAAAACGGAAGCAGAAATTGTCTTTTTGTTGGTAAATTTAGTGTTGTGGTAACTTAAAAATCCTCAAACCACTCGAGAACCATCTTGGAATTTCCTATATTGAGTTTTTTTTTTTACTTTTATTTATGGAAGTTCAGGTAAATACTCACTAATTTGTATAATGACGTCATTTTCTTCAGGTATTTCCTTTGTATCTTAAAAAAAAAATAATAAAGGAATATTAGGAGGACATAATGGAGGTGGTTCAAGTAATTAGTGGTGTGGTGAGTGTAAGATCCCTGGTAGGTTCTGTTAATGTTATGCCAAGTCGAACATCTGCCTCTTCTACGACGTGTGTGTGTGTGTGTGTGTGTGTGTGTGTGTGTGTGTGTGTGTGTGTGTTGGCACGCCAGTAGCAGCCTCACATCCTCCAGGTTCCGCCCGGCCAGGTCCCTGCCTCGTGTTAAGACCCTGGTCGGAAAATAACCCATTCTACTTATGTAAACCACAGCTATATATGTGCCCTTATAGGCTTCTAAGTCGATCCTCTGGTGTATATATTAAGGCTCCTGTTATGTCTTCTCTCCTTCCTCACCTCCGTCAGCGCCACTCTCAGGTCCTAACGGCAGGTAAACAAGAACCTCTGGTCTGAGTGAGGACTGAGTGACTGAGTGAGGACTGAGGGACTGAGTGAGGACTGAGGGGGACTTGTAGGGTGCTCTGTCTGGCCTAAGTGTTGCTGGGAATACATACGATTTGGTTTACATATACGGGAGTGCTTGAGAGGGGGGGGGGTTATGATGAAACAGTAGGATAATTGTAGTTGTTGTAGTTGTTGTAGTCGTAGTTTAATGATAATGACCATGATGATGATGATATTAATGGCTACGACTGACATTAATGATGATGATGTATGAGAGAGTGAGTAGTGTAGTGAGGGAGGGAGGAAGAGAGGGAGGGAGGAAGAGAGGGAGGTAATATTGACAGAGGGAGTGAGGAAGAGAGGGAGGTAATATTGACAGAGAGGGAGGGAGGAAGGAAGAGAGGGAGGTAATATTGACAGAGAGGGAAGGTAGAGATGTACTCCCCCCAGGTGATGGTAATTGGCGTGGTGTTGCCCCTTGGCCTGAGGCGAGGGAAACAAGTGACTGCTGCCTGGCGTCCATCTCACACCTGCTACACCTTCACCTCTTTCCTCTTCTTATAATGGTGATAAAAAGACTACTACTAAAATACTATTACTTATGTACGTATCTGTGTGTGTGTGTGTGTGTGTGTGTGTGTGTGTGTGTGTGTGTAATAATAATAATAATAATAATTAACGGTTTATTGAAAGAGCTTGGCAGCCAGAAGGCTGAAAATATACAGTTACATATTTGGGGAGTGGGTTACGAATTACAAATAATATACAAGTAACATAAGTGACACAAATAAGACATATAATAACTTAGATGGGGAAAAGCTCAAACTACAGTTCAATTCAACATAGTGACAGTGTTACAGTATTACAAGTTATTGATAATTTTTACAATGGTTGGGACTGGGCTGTTCTTATAGCGATCAGTTCGTGCACGTATGGGCTGGATGCGGTTGTGGTGTCGAACAGCAATTCTCGGACAAGGGACCTCGGGTGGTAGCAGGAGCCGGTGTCGGGGATGGTGTAGAAGCTTCTTACCAAATTTGCAGATGAGGTCGTGGTGATGGTCAGTGAGAGTCGAAAGGGTCAGTGTGTTGAGCGCTTCTTGATATGTGGAGTAGGAGGAGGAGAGAATAATCTTGCATGCCCTCTTTTGCACTTTTTCTAGGTGTTTACGTTGTGTGGCATTTAGGGAGGAAGACCAGGTGGGGGAGGCATAGGTGAGCTTGGGAAGTATGAATGTTGTGTAAACACTGAGGAGCTCGTGTGCAGGAACTCCGAGGGACTTGAGTCGGCGGAGGAGGTGGAGACGGAAACTGGAGGATTTGACAACTTCATTGACGTGTGGTTTCCAATTTAGTTTGTTGTCTATGGTGACGCCGAGGAGCTTCGTGGAATCTACGACCTGGAGTGTGTTCGGACCTAGAGTAATGGAAGGAGGTGGGACAATGTCGGAGGAGAGGTTGATGTGCATAACCATGGTCTTGGTATGGTTGATGGTGACATGGTTGTTGGTAGCCCAGTTTTGGAGACTGTTCAATAAATCCTGAAGGGCGGTATAGTTGGGAGCAGAATTGTTGACGCTGATCCCAATGGTGGAGTCGTCGACATATTTCCAGCGAGCAGGGGTTTCTCTTAGGGCATCATTGATGAGCATAAGGAAGCAGAGTGGTCCCATCTTGGTGCCTTGGGGGACGCCACAGGTGAGTGACTGAAAGGTGGAGACAGCCCCTCGGAAGCGTACAGCTTGGCGTCGGTCACTGAGGAAGTCTGTAAGCCATGGTATGAGGCTTCTTCGAAGCCCGAGGTCAATAGCTTTGTTGATGATTATATTGTGGTCGACTAGGTCGAACGCTTTAGTGAAATCAATGAAGGCGACAGCTACAGACGTTTTTCGTTTCTCGAGATGTGTGTGTGTGTGTGTGTGTGTGTGTGTGTGTAATTTTTGAAACAGTGAGGAGGTTGTCAAGAGTGAGGTGTGGTCTCTCTCTCTCTCTCTCTCTCTCTCTCTCTCTCTCTCTCTCTCTCTCTCTCTCTCTCTCTCTCTAATTCTTTTAATGTAGTAAGTTAATGAGAGATAGGTGATGAGAGGGGAGAGAAAGAGAGGGGTAGGGTGGAGTGGGGCAGGTGAGAGGGAGGGACTGAGCGTGGGAACACACCTGTGCCTTAACAGTACCGGTGAGGGGGCGGCCATATTGTTTCCTCCCCCTCTCCTCTCCCCCCTCTCTTCCCCCTCTCCCCCCTCTCCTCCCCCTCTTTACCTCCTATTCTCTTGCTCAGCTGGCCAGCGAGGGACGTAATTGACTTTGGCCATGATAAGTGGGCTGGGGAATACATACATACATACATACATACAATACATACGTACATTCATACATACATACATACATACATTGATGGATGGATGGACGGACAGGTAGATAGATAGATGAATGAGTGGTAAATTAGATGGTTGGGAAAGATAATTAACTACGTGGATTGATAGACAGTTATATAAGAAATTAATTGGATGGTTTAATTGAAAGATAAATAGATATAAAAACTGATAAATTAGTTGAGAGAGAGAGTGAGAGAGAGAGAGAGAGAGAGAGAGAGAGAGAGTGAGAGAGAGAGAGAGAGAGAGAGAGAGTGAGAGAGAGAGAGAGAGAGAGGTCACCAGGGGTTAAGAGTGTGGTGAAGAAAACGCCACATAAAGACTTGATCAATAACACCTGAACACTGTCGCTTAATTACCTGTGGCACTATGTGGTGTGGGAGCCGACACTACAGGTGGGTCACTGTGTGTGTGTGTTGTGTGTGTGTGTGTGTGTGTGTGTGTGTGTTGACTTAGGGGAATTTGAGATGCCCACCACTGTATTGTCTTGCCCTCACTTGCCCATCCAAAGGGGCAGGAGATCTATGGGGGTATGGTGAGTCCTGAAGGAGGGCATCACCACAATGCAGGTAGCCCCCTTTACTATAGACATTCCCCTCCCCTTACCCCTCCCCTAACCTAACCCCAACCCCTAACCTAACCCCAACCCCTAATACACTATTAACCTTCCTCCCGTATGTGGTTTGGTAGAATACACGCGTTTATGGGTATGGCGTGCGTTGATTGGTCATTGTTCTTCATGACGTCAGCTTAAACTTAACACTTCGTAAAGCAACAATTAAACATACTCTTCATTCCTCCTCCTCCTCCTCCTCCTCCTCCTTCTCCTTCTCCTTCTCCTCCTCCTTTATTCAAGTTTTTGGTCGTGTTTTTGCTTCAATAAAAGATGTGATTTTTAATGTTATCTCACCCTTGGGAGGTGGAGGGAGACCTGAGAGACCTGGAGAGATTACAGGTACACAGAGAAGACCTGGAGAGATTACAGGTACACAGAGAAGACCTGGGGAGACTTACCTGAGGAGATAGAGGAGACGTCAAGGGTGTGAGGGCTAGTGGTTGGGTCTGGTGCCTCAAGCTATGTAAATATTGGTCTTACTTACTCATTGTTTAATATGTTAATTAACAAACTTAACTCCCAGAAAATTTCAACTCGTAAAGTGACTTGTGTGTGTGTGTGTGTGTGTGTGTGTGTGTGTGTGTGTGTGTGTGTGTGTGTGTTTGTGTGTGTGAGCGTGGGAGTATGAGGCAAGGTCGTGGGAGGTGTCAGGAGTCATACTACCATACTGCACACTGACCCCGCCCCAACCTCCCTTCTTAACCCCCCTCCCTTCCTCCCACTCCCTCTTCACCCCGCTAATCCCTCCCTCCCTCCCTCCCTCCTCTCCCCGCCACTGGGCCTCACCTCTGCCCTCGCCCCACCAAACTTCGCCCTCACCTCGCCCTCACCTCGCCCTTTCACTGCTCCTTCCTGCTATCCTGGGACCCGACTGGATCTGGCATACACTGGTGGCCTTCCTCCTTCTTGAGCTTCTTCAGGCACCAGTTACAGTACAGCCAGGGGTTAATTTTCCTCCTCTTTCAGCGTCAACACCCCGTCGTCTGTCTCGTGCCAGATGGTGCTGGTGGGTGGTGATGGGTGCCAGATGGTGCTGGTGGGTGGTGATGGGTGTTGGTGGGTGGTGGTGGTTGTTAATGGGTGCCAACATCTAACGCAGAAGACTGACTGGGTAGCTCACCTCACCGCTAAGAAAACTGTATTGGTTCTTATACTAAGACCTATAGCTTTTCCCACTATAGGAGACAGAAAGGGGGGGGGGGGTTGTAGAGGTTGAGGGGCGTGGGAGAGTTACGGAGGTGTTACTAATGACAGTCCTTCGCCGACCCCCCCCCACCCCCACCCCCCTACCACGACCCCCTCACCTGATACCCTCTACGCCTACCTCTCTCTCTCTCTCTCTCCTCTCCCTTTCTCTCCGTCTATCCCTCTCTAACCCTCTTTCCCTCTCTCCCCCCTCTCCCTCTCTCCCCCTCTCCCCCTCTCCCCCTCTTCCCCCTATCCTTAACTAATGTGTACTACCTCCATGGTGTACTGCGCCACCCTACCACCCTCCTGCGGCACCCTACCACAAGTAGTGAAAATCAGATGAGAACTAATTCGTGTGTGTGTGTGTGTGTGTGTGTGTGTGTGTGTGTGTGTGTGTGTGTGTGTGTGTGTGTGTGTGTGTGTGTGTGCTATAATTACCAAGCTTCTTTTCCTGTATATTTATGTTGTATATATCTGTAGTGTTTTAGTGGTGGTGGTGTGAGTGTGGTAATGGTGTAGTGTAGTGGTGTGGTGATGGTGTAGTTTAGTGGTGTGGTGATGGTGTAGTGGTGTGAGTGTGGTAATGATGTAGTGTAGTGGTGTGGTGATGGTGTAGTGGTGTGAGTGTGGTGATGGTGTAGTGTAGTGGTGTGGTAATGGTGTAGTGTAGTGGTGTGGTGATGGTGTAGTTTAGTGATGTGGTGATGGTGTAGTGTAGTGGTGTGGTGATGGTGTAGTTTAGTGGTGTGGTGATGGTGTAGTGGTGTGAGTGTGGTAGTGGTGTTGTGGTGTGGTGATGGTGTAGTGTAGTGGTGTGGTGATGGTGTAGTGGTGTGGTGATGGTATAGTGTAGTGGTGTGGTGATGGTGTAGTGGTGTGAGTGTGGTAGTGGTGTAGTGGTGTGGTGATAGTGTAGTGTAGTGGTGTGAGTATGGTGCTGGTGGTATAAGTGTGGTGGTGATGGTGTACCACAGTGATCGTATAGTGAGGGGGTAGTGGTAATTAGCCCTGTCCAATGGTTATGATGGTAATTACTCACTGCTGATGGCGTATTAGTAGTGGTAGAATGGTAGTGATGGTGGTGGAGGTATGGTGTTGGTGTGGTCGTAATGATGGTGGTAGTGTTGGTGATGGTAGTTAGGCTATGGTGGTGGTGTGTTAGTGATGGTGGTAGTGTTGAGGTATGGTGGTGGTATTGGTGATGGTAGTTAGGCTATGGTAGTAACGATATGGTGCTAAGAGGCGTTGAGAAATAATGGTAATAGGTGTAGGTATGGTGTCGCGGTAGGATGATAATAGTGGGTGTCCAGTGTGGGTGTAGCGGGCAGGATTTTGGTGGGAGCGAGGGTGTATGAGTGAGTATACTGGGTGTGTAGAGTGTATGTGTCTGGTGGTGGGGAAGACGAATGACCTTCCCTACACTTGGGGTCGAAGGTCATGGGAACCCAGGTCCTGAATTGTGAGAGGAGGTGGGGGGGGGGGGATGTGTGTCTTGGTAATTGAAAATATTGAGGAACATTTTTCTTGTGTTTTCCTCACGAATTTTCTCTCTCTCTCTCTCTCTCTCTCTCTCTCTCTCTCTCTCTCTCTCTCTCTCTCTCTCTCTCTTCACCTAGGAGGAGGTCACGGTGGCAGGGGGCGATGGGTAGAGGGGAGGAGGGAAGAGAAAGGGAGGAAGGTGATGGAAGGGAGAAAACATATTTAAATTCGTGAAATTATTTTTTGGGGCTGTATTTCTTCATAATTAATGAGTTTTGTATTCATATCTTGTAGTTACATCATGAAGTGTGTGTGTGTGTGTGTGTGTGTGTGTGTGTGTGTGTGTGTGTGTGTGTGTTTAAACCTACGAGGCCACCTGTTGATTCATTCGTATTGGTTACCGAGCTTAACGTGAGACTTCCAGGCACTAACTATTGATATCTGGACCAGGTGTACCAGTGTAGCACCTGTGAGGCACCTGTGTACTTGCGAGTCACCTGTGAACCACCTGAGGGCAACACCATCTACATAGAACACAACATACACTAACTGCCCAAACATCAACCACCAATAAATTAATTAACCTTTCATAGTTTATCATAAATATCCCTTTTTCGTTTTCATATATTATCGAAGACGTCATACACACTACAGTACCAATATCCTCGGTGTGTGTTTCATCTTAACATTCAAGGTGTTGTGTTTCTCAGGTGATATATTAGTGGGATACCTGTGCGTGTGTGTTGAGAGGTGGCGTCGGTGTAATAATACGGTCCCACGCGTCGCTCAGGTACAGTAATGAGCTCTGGGGTTAATTATCATACAAGGCCGAGCATGTAAAGGTAGGTGAGTGTGGGATTAATACCTGGATGTAATTATCATAATGACAAACCGTGTACCTATTACGTTAGAGAAGGGAGCTGCCTGACTCACTTTCCTGGCCGCCTCCCGGTGTGGACGACGACGAGGAGGAGGTGGCAGGTAGTGTTGCACCTGCTGTAGTCTCTCTCTCTCTCTCTCTCTCTCTCTCTCTCTCTCTCTCTCTCTCTCTCTCTCTCGTGAGGGTTAAGTCAAGGAACTCCTCAGCCAAGAACACTCTGATATTAATTCTTCAGCACTGACACTCAAAGGCCCAGGGACTCTTAGGAACCAGATGATACTTGAAACTAGAGCCAAGAACTTCAGAGACCACAGACCCTCAAGAAGTTCAGGGCTTGAATAGGGACCTGGAGGACTAGAAACCCTTGATATTAGGACTAAAGACCACATTGGCTAAAGACCCTGAAAATTCAAAGACCACAGGAAGCACAGAAACCGAAGACTATGAATATTAGAGACCAATTACCAGAAGACTTGAGACCTGGTGAGGGTGGTGGAGATGGTGAGGGAGAAGTTGGTGGGGGAGAAAATTGTGGGGGAAGAAATGGTGGGGGAGAAAGTGGTGAGGAAGAGAATGAGGGAGGAAATGGTGGAGGGAATTAACGTAGGCCGTGACGTATTCATAAATGGTGAGGGAGGGAGGGAGAGAAGGAGGGGTGAGTGAGGGAGGGAGAGGGTGAATAATGGGACTGAGGGAGGGAGGGAAAGGGTGAGAGAGGGAGGAAAGGGAAATATGGTGTTCGCATCCACCTGTCTGGTTCACCTGCATGTATATGGTAATTAAGGTCCACTGAACATACCTGAGGGAGGAAAATTAAAATAGTTTGTCGTGTTTTCGTAATGAAGTATTTTTTCTCAGACTTTTATATTTTTTCCAACTTATTTTTATTCCTCGGGCTTTTTATTTATTTTCTCAGACTTTTATTTTTCTCAGACTTTTACTTAACAATTTGGTATTTTCTTAGTTTGGTTATGTAAGGAAATTATATGTGATTTTATTTGTTAATTGTTATTCATTAGTTTTTATTTATTTACTACGAATGATAATAATAATCATAACAATGCACTAATGATTTTATAGATGAAGTGTGTGTGTGTGTGTGTGTGTGTGTGTGTGTGTGTGTGTGTGTGTGTGTCATAACAGGTGTCAGGTGACGAGGGGGGGTGAGGGAAGGGGAGGCGGTAACTGTGTATGAGAGAGAGAGAGAGAGAGAGAGAGAGAGAGAGAGAGAGAGTTAGTGAGTTAGTTAGTTCACGTTTTAGTCACCTCAGGTAAAACCCACAGGTGAGACAGAGACAATCAACGGGAGACAGTTCTTATTAATATTCCTTCTGGTCACGACTCTGATGCAGGAAGGTGTTGTGGTTAATGGCAGGTGTTGTGGTGGTGCCAGACAGGAGCGCCATCATCGTCAGGTTGTCACACACGTCCTGGTAAAAGTATTGTGGTGTTGTTGTTGTTCTTTGCTGATGGTGGTGGTGATGGCGTTCCCTTGGCCCTCATTAAAGTATTCGGGGATATATGGCGTGTTCGACTATCGGAGAATGTGTTAAATATACGTCTAGTTATTTGTATTTAATTCCACAGGTGACCGTAAACACAGTGGGAAAAAAAAATAACGAAGAAAACTGGATTTCTTCTTGGGATAACTATCATATTTCCACGTGGGTTTCTGTTAATATGAGGAGGGGGGATGGTTAGAAAAGGGAGAGAGAGAGAGATAAATAGGGGGAATTTGAGAGCAGGGGAAGGGGAGGTGGAGGGGGAATGGCTTGGGTTAGAGGGGCGTTGGGAGGTAGAGGAGGAAGGGGGCGTGTCTGAGTGTCTACATTGACTGGTGTGTAAGGCTAGCTGGGATGGAGGAGCGCCCTGGTGGTCTGGACGAGTTATTAATGACGATGTAGCTATTATGTCCAGCGTGTATACCACCCTGTGTGTAAAGGGGGGGGGGGGGCACCTAGGCCTATTGGTGCTCTCCCTCTACCTCCTCTCTCTCTCTCTCTCTCTTTCTTTCTTTCTTTCTTTCTTTCTTTCATACCACTCGTGTGTATTTCTGACGTACGGGGACTTAATCACTTTGACCTAAAGACATATATTTTTTCACTGGATAGGGTTGAGGGATGGGGGCAATTACTGGAACAGAAGGGTTGAGACAGGTGATAGAGCTAAAGGGCAGAGGGCAAGGGGCAGGGGAGTAAAAATAGCATACCCTGTCACATATACGCCCAAGAGAGGGAGGGGGTGGGGGGGTTGTTGATACATTCACCTCAAGAAACATAAACTCATAGGTTACGTCAACCTTGGGATTTCTGAGTTGCGTCACCCCATTCTTGCGTCTTGTGTCATTGCTTTTAAGATCTTTGCGTCACTCCTTAAGATCTTTGTGTTATCTCACCAGTACCTTTAAAGTTATCCCTTGCTTCACCCCTCCTAACGTGAAGCAAGAGACCTCAGCTTCACCTCTCAGGCGGCACAACTTCGGCATCACCTCCACCTCACTAACACGCACAATTTAGTCCTTATCAGGTGAAGGGTGTCGGGGATAACCTTGCTCGCTGCCAGGCCGTGACGTGAGCCAGGGATCACTGTCTTTAATGTTAGATGCCGTGACTACCTCCCAGGGACTGAGTGTTCGAGAGGAAGTATTGAATCTTCAAGCTTTTTCGGCGTCGTTTTGGCCACTGTTTACCTATGACGTCATGTTGGCCACTGTTTACCTATGACGTCATGTTGGCCACTGTTTACCTATGACGTCATGTTGGCCACTGTTTACCTATGACGTCATGTTGGTCATTGTTTACCTATGACGTCATGTTAGCCACTGTGTACCTATGACGTCATGTTGGTCACTGTTTACCTATGACGTCATGTTGGCCATTGTTTACCTATGACGTCATGTTGGCCACTGTTTACCTATGACGTCGTGTTGGCCACTGTTTACCTATGACGTCGTGTTGGCCACTATATACCTATTGGTTGTTAGTGAAGTAAGGCAGTTAAAATAGGCTCTCACAGCATCTCACAGGGCGGGAAGTTTCATATCTGTAGGATCCTCTTGAAAATCTCAGGACCCCGGGATGAAAAACCAAGCGTGTCGGACCTCGGGTGTAAAAAAAAGTACTGAGAGAAGAGAGAGAGGTAATGGAAATATAATGGATTGGTCTTGTCGTGAGTGTGTTTATGTGTCTGGAGGTTGAGATAAGATTTGTAGTAGACCTGAGTTGTGTAATTATGACGGACATAACTTTCACCATCAATAAACATAAGTTAATAAATGTTGTTGAATAAATTAAGTATACAGAAAACACTCTTACATTAAATGGTATATATGACCAGAACGACGATAACGAGAGGATGTGAAGAAAGAAGGATGTGATTGGCGGTAGTAATGTGTGTCCCCCGCCCCCCTCCCACACACACACACACAGCCGACAAGATCCCTGTTACTTTGCTATTAACACAGACTAACACTGAAAGAGCTATAAACATTAAGCCTGAGACATGGAGTAAAATATAGATCTTAATGGTACTTAGGTTAATACATTTTCTCCATTATCGCCTCCTACAGCTCTCCTGAAGGTGGTCGAGAGAGAGAGAGACCTTACAATTCATCTCTAGCCTCGTTGATGTCGCCTCCACTGTATACCATGTTATGTGTAATACCCTTATATACATACTGGTGACCTGCTCTCTTACCTGACAACAATTCTTAACTCTTGTAAAATAGTTGTGGGACGACTTCTTCAACAGCTGAGGAGGATAGTTGTTGTTGTGGTAGTGTGGCGGGTCGTGCCTTCGTCAGCGTCGTGTTGGTGACTGTGCACTCTAGAGCTCTTATTATTAAACAGTGTCTCTGACGAACGCTTCTCTCTCATATTATTGCTGTGGGATGGAGGTGAACGCCAGGCGAAGTTGATTGCTTATACTGACGCTGGGTTTTTTTTTCATTGTGCGGAGCTGACGTATTATTTAGTGAATTTTACTCAAGGCAGGATAGTTAGCAGTGCATGACGCAGGTGTGTGTGTGTGTGGTGAGGGGGGGGGGGGGGGACAGCCGCCCTCGACCACATCCTCTCCTCTACCACCACCATAAACCCTCGCCCGCGGAGCCTCCCACCACTGTCACGCCGCCCAGTGCAGGTGTGGTGAGGACGACAAACCTGCATTTTAAGTTGCATATATGGAGGTGGCTCACTAACACACACACACTGCTAAACTTGTAGGCGTGGTATGAGGCTGAATCCAAACTTCTTAAAAAAAAAAAATAAATAAAATGAAAATCCTATTCTTTCAATGTATCCCTCACACCACACCTGTGTTGACCTCTCACCTACCTCCCATGTTGACCTCTCACCTACCTCCCATGTTGATCTCTCACCTCCCTCCCATGTTGACCTCTCACCTACCTCCCATGTTGACCTCTCACCTCCCTCCCATGTTGACCTCTCACCCACCTCCCATGTTGACCGGAGACTCTACCTGCACTCCACCTGTACGGCTTGTGTACTCAGAGTGAACGCGTCATATTGAGTACTTTTATTGCCCCCGTGTTCACCTGTGGCGGCACCTTCTTGTCAGGGTCTCACAGGTGCTAACACAGTCTCACCTGGACGAGTTACCTGTTAATTATTCTTCTCTTCATCACCTTGTCGCTTGTTTTGTCTTCTGTGTTGTCTTCACTTGACCTAACCTAACCTTACCTAACCTAACCTAACCTAACCCTACCTAACCTAACATAACTCCTTTAACTTAGAAAATTATCAAAGAGATTAAGTCATCCACCGAAGGCTTCTACCCAGGCAGTCGTTACATACATACATACATACATACATACATACTGTGCATACATACATACATACATACATACTGTGCATACATCAACAGTATTTGGGGGATAAGGTTAGGTTAGGTTAGGATTGGTTAGGATTGGTTAGGTTAGCATTAGGTTGGTTAATCTTCAGGTGAAATAAACCGGGGTGTAGATTCTTCACGTGACCCTACAGGTATTTCCCAGATCAATTTACTTACAGCATTAACTCGTATTCATCCACACACACACACACACACACACACACACACACACACACACACACACACACACACACACAAAAGCTTTCCCACAATTTATTATATATGAAACTCGACCTCCCCACTGAGAGAGCCATCCTACTCCCGTGCTCTGTCATCAACCTCTCCCGTGTCACCAAAGAGCACGGGGGTAACATTGACTGAGGGGGGGAATTTCGCTGGGGTGACTATGATATTTTATTCCAAATGCCTCAAATGTCTTCATTGTGTACTTATTGTTTACTGCTTACATTGTGCACTTATTGTTTACTGTCTACATTGTTTATTTATTTTTGGTATCGTTTGAAGCGTTCTTATTGGTATCTGTGTTTGTAGTTTTACTGTTATGATTTAATTAAGTGAGTTGTTTAGTTTATTGAAGTTTGTGTGAGTATGTGTGTATGTTTCTCCTGATGGTCACTGTATATCACTTGTTCATTCATGTATTATTGTTTAACACACACACACACACACACACACACACACACACACACACACACACACACACACACACACACACATTTAGGTTACCTTATGACTTTGTAACACGCCTCTATACCACCACACCTGTACCACCTTGCTGGCCACACACCTGCTCTCTGCCCGTCAGTTGAGTTTCCTCGACCGGCTTCGTGGCCAACCAGGCGTGACCAAACAAGCTGTGTTGACCCTCATATACCCTGCTCTGTACCCTGACCCTACTGTACCCTGACCCTACTGTACCCTGACCCTGCTGTACCTTGACCCTACTGTACCCTGACCCTACTATACCCTGACCCTGCTGTACCCTGACCCTACTGTATCCTGACCCTGCTGTACCTTGACCCTACTGTACCCTGACCCTACTATACCCTGACCCTGCTGTACCCTGACCCTACGTACTGTACCCTGACCCTACTGTACCCTGATTACTGTACCTGACCCTGCTGTACCCTAACATTGTTTGAGAGGTCACTGAAGGTCAAGTTAGTATGGTTTATCCCAGGTCATGATAAGACTTGTGTGGGTCAGTGTCGTGGTGGACCTGTGTTACCTGAAGAACAATATGTGATGAGGTGCTGGAATCAGTGAGGCGTGGAGAGTGACGTGTGAGTGGCGTTGAGGTGGACCTTGGTGTGTGTGGCTCTCTCTCTCTCTCTCTCTCTCTCTCTGGCACAAAACTTCTTGTCATTTCAACACTAAAACGTTTAATTTCATCATTAATTCATAAATAATTCTTTATAATTCATAAATAATTCATAAATTAACATTCTTTTATCCTCTTCCAGGTAAGGCAAAGTTCAGGTAGTGGCGGCAGGGTCGTGGTAAGTACCTGTCAGTACATGGGTTTTTGTGGAGCGGCGGCAGTGTCTTGAGGTGATGGTGGGGGGGGGGGGTAGTGTCACTTGAGATAGCAGCAGTGTCACATCTACGTGGAGGTGGTGGTGGTGGTGGCTGTCCTAAGTGTAAACACCTCTATATGTTAAGTCCCTGAGGGTGAGGGCGTGGCGGAAGGAAAGGAAGGAGGCAGAGAGAGAGAGAGAGAGAGAGAGAGAGAGAGAGAGATGAGAGGCTGAAAGAGAAAAGAAGAATGGAGGAATAAGCAAGAGAGGGAAGATGAGATAAAGAAGGCGTGAGAGATATTGCAGAGGGCAGGCTAATTAATAGTCATACTTAGGGTGCCGCTTCGTTGTGGGTGGATGGGTGGGGTCGGTGGGTGGGTTGGGAGGGTAAGTAGGTGGGTGTAAAGCAGGAAGCGCCCCCCCAGTAAACACACATATACCAGGAAGAGGTGCCCCACCCCCCTTCACTAGCAGGTGCAGGAGGAACTCTATAACGGGTGTGATGATAAGATAAATAGCTTCAGTTCCAAGAATACCAATGATCTTCCACCCCCCCCCCTCTCTTTCCCTCACCCCTCACCCCCCCTCTCTCTCCCTCACCCCTCCCCCACTCACCCACCCCACCAGGACAAACAACATCTGGTCCACCACTGTGTATACTAACCCCTAGTATCTCTTCTCCTGGGAATGTCTCTCCTCGGAACTGGCTGCACTGTTTACCACGGTGACATAAGAGGCACAGTATATACGACCTCTGGGTAAACCGGAAAGTCTTTTGTATGTGATCTGTTTATAAGGATGTGGTGTGGTGGAGGTAGTGGGGGGTGTGGTGGAGGTAGTGAGGGTGTGGTGGAGGTAGTGGGGGTGTGTGGTGGAGGTAGTGGGGGTGTGTTGGAGGTTTGTTGGGGTTCTTGTGGAGGTAGTGGGGGTGTGGTGGAGGTAGTGGGGGTGTGGTGGAGGTAGAGGGGGTGTGGTGGAGGTAGTGGGGGTGTGGGGGAGGTAGAGGAGAGGTGGAGGTAGTGATAAAGATTGTGTTTGAATCCTATTGGCTGTGAACGTTGCTATTTTATGTTCTTCAAGGGAGAACTTTTTTGGGGTAAATGTTCTTTCTCAAGTTCTCAGATGTTTCCGGGCTGTCTTGGGGTGACCTGAATGGTAAAAGGTGTGTTAATGAGGTAGTTACCTGGGAAGCTTGTTGATACACCTGTGGCAAATACACCTGTTCATCACGCGCCTATATGTAGCATTACCAACAAGGTGTTACCACGCTTACATCAACACAGTGTTGCCAATTAATATCTGGTACAAATATGTCTGCATTTTCAAGCAGTCGCGTGTGTTGTTTATTAAACTTCTTTCTTTCTTTCTTTCTTTCTTTCTTGTCTTCACAGAGTCATTAAAGAGACCAGCTCAGGTGCTCTCCAGGTAAGTGTGTGTACAGGAGACGTTACCTGTGTGAGTGTGGCACCTGTGAATGTCCAGTGACATACATACATCCATACATACATATATACATTCACATACGTACACAGTAGAGACAGCTATAATTATACAGGTATGTGAGTAATGTGGAAGAGGAGCAAGGGGGCGTGTCGATAGTGTGTCGGGATAAACGTGCTCAGTGTTTATTATTATTATTATTATTATTATTATTATTATTATTATTATTATTATTACTATTATTATCATTATTATTGTTTTTTATTATTATTATTATTAGTATTGTTTTTTATTATTATTATTAGTAGTAGTAGTAGTAGTAGTATTTATTTATTTATTTATTTATTTATTTATTTATTATTAGTATTATTAGTTATCGAGAAGATTAATTTCACCGTAGATGGCGTTAGCGTCACCGAGAGCCTGACACTGACACTTGTGACCAAAGAGGAATTCCAACCCGGCTCGCCTCCAGAAATACTGTGGACTATAATTATTGAAAGCGAGTGATACAGTAAATAACCGAGACCTCCCGGCTGCTTTACTGTGACTATCACTCATCAGTCACAAGTTGCCGGGGGACGTGGAACGATTGACTGGGCGCTGGCCACGAAGTTCATTACAACTGTGGCTGCTTGAGGGCAGGAATGTCTCTGGCGGGAAGGGGAGTCGATCGTATTAACTTTCTACATTGTGTTATTTTGAGCCGTTAAGCCAATTTTCTGTTATTATTTTGATTATAATACATTTTTTAGTTGATGATTTGAGTTAAAATTCATATTGAAAGTTTTATGATAATTATATAAACCAAATTCGTGTTTTAAGTATTAGTTTAGGCCGGGGTGTCTTAGGTCTCCCGAGTTTACATTATACCGCTTAAATTACCCACATAAATATAATGGACAGAAGGCCATTGTGCGCATCGTTCTACATAAGGAGCATAAGTTAAAATTCCGGCCATTATCATAACAATTTGCTTTCCTGTCGTCACACTCAGCTTAACTAGAGAAAGGTTGAGGCAGGAGACCACTGTAATGTGTGTGGGGCGTAACGATAATGTAAACCACTGTAGTTAGGTTAGGTTAGGTAATAGATACAACCAGTAGGCAGCTATAAAACTGGGAGGTACTACCGCCTTGGAAGATATTGGAAGCATAATGTGTTGTCTAATGGTAGACCCTAGTGCTATATGGCAGCTGATCTGACTTTCTGCCTCATATACACACAATTGCAGGGCTCAATTGTTTCTCTTACTTTGACAACACAACTTACATATATTGTTTCTCACTATTGATATTTTTTTTAATTGTTGTATTTATTATTAGTTTTAGTATCATTATTATTATTATATTACTTTTGCCCCCAGGCCCTGATGTGGGTCACTGAACCTGTGCGCTCGTGAGCTAATCCTTAAAAAAAATGCTGGAGGATATATTACGATTTGGAGGGAGGAGGACGTGGTAGTGTAGTTGTTAACCTGTTATTTGGTCACGTCTTGGGTGGTGACTGTCTACCTGGGGCCTGAATGTCACTAGCTGGTAGGAAAAAGATAAGAAAATTATATCTTGTGTTGAGAATGAGAGGGGGGGGGGGCATGGAGGAGGAGGGAGGAACTGCTGTGGGGGAGGGAAGGGACCACTGGGGGGGGGGGAACCGATGAGGGAGGGAAGGGCTGGAGGGGTGAGGGGGTAGGAACCGCTGGAGGGAAGGAGGGAGAGGAAGGGAGGTACAAATCGTAATTTTATAGTTAATATCCGAAAAATTTGTGTTAAGATTCGTGTTAACTCGATACAAATCATTTATTTATTCGCTTTGATGTGATAAAGACGCGTTAGTGTGTGTGTGTATATATGTGTGTGTGTGTCGACTTAGAACCACCTCAGGACTCAATGCGAAGGGGAAGGAGGAGTAGGTAGGGAAGGGGGAGGAGGAGGAGGAGGACCTATTGTGTTGAACTGTTCTTGAAGGAGTCGAAGAAGGTAAGGGGGCGTAGGTTAGGGGGTTAGTTAGGGGGCGTAGGTTAGGGGGTAAGTTAGGGGCGTAGGTTAGGGGGTAAGTTAGGGGGCGTAGGTTAGGGGGTAAGTTAGTGGGGTAAGTTAGGGGGTAGGTTAAGGGGGGAGGTAATGGGGTTAGATGAAGGGGGAGAGGTAAGGGTTGTATAGGAAGGGGTGGAGGTACTATTAGGTCATGCCCACACGGTATCATGCCATGGTATGTCAGGGTACTGGAGGGGTGGACGAGGAATGTGTGGTGGTTACTTTGTGTTGAGCCCTTTACCGGGGTGTTATTGTGGTGGTATAGTGGTGTGGTAGTGAACTGGTGGTATAGTAAGGTGTGGTGTGGGCTTGTGGTGGTATAGTGAGGTGTGGTGTGGTTTGGTGGTGTAGTGTACGGTGTAAAGTGGTAGTGAGGTGTAGTATGATGTGGTGAAGTGTAGTGTGGTGAGGTGTAGACTTGTGCGATGTGTGAAAATTATCCCAGCGAACCGTTACCAAGGTACCTATCACACTAGTAACGCTCTTACTGTAAATTTATGTAGTCACCCCTGGAAGCCGTCTCGTCATCATTTTCTTTAACTCCTTCTCTCCGGCTTTCCCTCTGAGCTAAATTCTTCTTCCGTTAACCAAATAAAGTTTTAAAAGTAGCGGCCCTATAGTGAACTGAAGGGGGTTAACATTGCGGAAATCATCTTCACTACATTTGGTTAATTTTGGCGCGAATTGTACTAAATGTTTATCAGGTAGACTTTATGACAGACAGATAGACAGATACGGCAGCAGTTACAGCCGAGGTGAAAAACATAACAATGGATTTATTTGTTTTTGCGAATATATTAATAATTTCTTCACCTGATTTTTCCCGATTTATTTTTATTATAAACTATTTTTCTTTCTTTCGGGGTTTAAATATACTAATTGACACCACCACCACCACCACCACCTTACTACTACTACCACCACCACCACCACCACCACCTTACTACTACTACTACCACCACCACCACCACCACACTACTACTACCACCACCACCACCACCTTACTACTACCACCACCTTACTACTACTACTACCACCACCACCTTACTACTACTACCACCACCACCACCACCTTACTACTACTACTACCACCACCACCACCACCACCTTACTACTACTACTACTACCACCACCACCACCACCTTACTACTACTACTACCACCACCACCACCACCACCTTACTACTACTACTACTACCACCACCACCACCACCTTACTACTACTACCACCACCACCACTACCTTACTACTACTAGTACCACCACCACCACCTTACTACTACTACCACCACCACACATTAAGTTATTCACCTTTGTCCCTGTGTGTTGTATGAGGTGGTGTTGTATGAGGTGGTGTTGACTGAGGTGGTGTTGACTCAGAGAACACAGGAGTGGCAGCTGGAAGACAGACACAGCGGGGCCCTCAGGACAGTGCAGGGTCAGGAGGGGGTGTGGAGTAGTACGGATCATTGGGCAGTGTGGAGAAGGTCTGGAGTATTAAGAGGCAATAAGGACCATGGAGCTGAAGGGAGCGTTGGAGGGCACGGGGTAGGCTGGAAGGATTATGGAAGGGCAAGAATTCTGGGCATGGGGAAGAGTGGAAGGATTATGGGAGAGCGTGGGGCAAGCTGGAAGGATTATGGAAGGGCGTGGGGACAGGTTAGAAGGATTATGGGAGGGCGTGGGCCAGGGAGGAGGGCATGGGCCAGGGAGGAGGGCGTGGGCCAGGGAAGATGGCGTGGGGCAGGGTGGTGGCAAGTATTAATAGCCCCTACCAGCAGGGCGTGGAGTGGTGTAGGGTTGCCGGGGTGAACCAGCTGTGAGGGGAGCGCCAGGTGGCCGCCATCACCCACCCCCCCCACACACACACACACACCGCCACAAATTAATCCTCTGAGTACCTGGCCTTACTTCACCTTGTCCTAATTACTACACCTTGACGCCCTACCCCACTCTACCTATCCTATCCTATCTTACCCTATCCAAACCTAACTTAACCTAACCTAACCTAGCATTGAGACTCAGGATTCGCCATGTGTTGAGATCTGTTTAATATGCCAGTGACGTAAGGTTAGTCTAATAGTGGTATATATATAGAGAGCTTACGTGATGTGCTGCTTTAATAAGACTCGACTAAAATAACATGTCGTAAAATCACCCCCCCCCCTCATCTCCCTACCCTCCCCTCACTCCTAACCCCCCCGCCCTCCACTCCTAACCCCCTCACCTCACTCCTTCCCTCTCCTACCCCTCACCCCCAAGATCTGCTGTTCGGCTTGGCTGGTTCTGTCGGGTTAAGTCATGTGGTAAATTATTATTATTATTATTTTTTTCGTGGTTATGATATTAAGGATTAGTTTCCTCTAACAGATGGTATGTATATTTTTTTTTAATTAGAGCATTGTTATAATACTGAACTTACATACAGTGTTTTGGAGCTGTGGTGTATAGAGAGTGGTGACAGTGTGGTGCCAGTCAGTGATGGCTAAAAGGACCAGTCAGTCAGTGATGGACCGTTGGCCAGACCACAGTGGACAGTTTGATGACCCGACACATGAAGCGACTGACGGACGGATCACCGAGCCTCCAACTGCCTCGAATTTTTTATATGATTTTTTTTTCCTTTGTCTAATATTAAGAAAAAATCGGGCATATATATTTTTTTCTTCAATGTTTATTTTATATATTTATTACTTCTTTTAGGACCCAGCCACCGTAACCCTGATTACCTCGCTACTAGTGAAGGAAGAGGGGAGGGGGTGTACTGATGAGGGAGGGGGAAAGGGAAGGAGGGGGGGGGAGAGGAGGGGTGTGATGTACTGGTGAGAGAGGAGGTAGGGAGGAGGTGTCTGATAGGGTCACCGCTACCCAGCTGCTACTGCCTTGTCTCGTCTGCAACTGTTGCCCCGCGCCCCCATATTTCACGCCCCACATTTGCTCTAATAGCCCCCCACGCCCCCACCTGTGCTCTAAAAGCTACACGCCTCCTTTTAACTACCGGCGCCTTCCATAGCCCATGCCCTATATACCCATGCTATTCATACCCACGCCCTCTTTACCCACGCCCTCCCTCACCTCAGTATTGTTGCCCCCTCACACGCCTGCCATGTTTGTACCACGCCTACTGTCCCGTCACCTGATGCCCTCTGCTGATATGACAATGTGTAGCTTAAATGTATACAGGTGTGTCGGGACCTCGTTACTGTGTACAGGTAAGTGTCGGTTATACAAGGCAGTTACCTGGTGGCTTCTGCAGGTGTGTGAGAGCGTCTCATGGCATCAGCTGATCTCAGAGTTTGTTAAGATCTGTGACACTTGTGTATTTTGAGGTGAAGGAAAGGTGTCGTGTTTACAGATGAGAGAGAGAGAGAGAGAGAGAGAGAGAGAGAGAGAGATTTAGTTCATCAGAAGGTGGACGGGCAGGGAGGCTGCAGGTGGCAAGTGTCAACATCAGTTAGATCAGTTACTCCAGGTGTGGACGGTGTAGCTATACGACATTATGGGTGTAGTAGTGTAACTGTAGGAGTGGGTGTTACGCTACACTGATACACTTTTATTCTACAAAATATTCATTAGTTGATGTAACCAGTGGTAGACAGGTGCACACTGCGGGGTACATGACACACACCTGGTGCACCACTATTAGGTAATAACAGGTGTGTGAGTGGAATACAGAGTAAGACAACAGGTGTGGTCACAGCAGGAGGTGGTCACAGCAGGTGTGTTCCTCGCCTGGACTACATGCGCTCTCCAAGGTTCCTGACGCATAGAAAATCAATTTGTTACCTTAACCTCAACTACGGCTGTTACTGAAGATGAAAATGGGAGTAGTGACGGCCTGCTAGGTTAGGTTACGTAGTAGTGACGTCCTATCAACTAGTTTCCCCCTTCCCCTCCCTCCCCTTCCCCCTTCCCTCCCCTTCCCCTCCCTCCCCTTCCCCTTCCCTCCCCTCCCTGACCGTGATGGAAATGTCTTAGTAGTTTATGAAAGTAAATCAAATTAGTTGGATGAAATATAACATAGTGGATAATAAATAGCATTGAGTTTCTTTGTTGACTGTTCCTATGTCGTGGGTGGTTAGCTGTGGGTGTGGGTGGTTACTCGTGGGCGTGAATAGTTAACCGTGGGTGTGGGTGGTTATCCATGGGTGAGGTTGGTTAGCCATGGGTGAGGGTGTCTAGCCATGAGTGAGGGTGGCTAGCCGTGGGTGAGGGTGGCTAGCTGTGGGCGTGGGTGGCTAACCGTGGGCGTGGTTCGGGTGATGGGAGAGTTTTGCTTTGTTCGTCTTGGTGGCTGGACCGATCGATTTCTCTTTATTGTTATATAATGTAGGTGACTGATAGTCTCTCTCTCTCTCTCTCTCTCTCTCTCTCTCTCTCTCTCTCTCTCTCTCTCTCTCTCTCTCTCTCTCTCTGGGATATGCTCCGACATACAACCTTGCCCGCGTCTTCTCCCCAGGCGTGCGTGTGTGTGTGTATGTGTGTGTGTGTGTGTGTGTGTGTGAGTGTGTGTGTGTGTGTGTGTGTGTGTGCGTGCGTGTGCGTGTGTGTGATCTTGACCATTACTAACCAGCCAAAGGGAAAGTGTTGAGCAGTCGAGTGAAAAGTAGTAAGAACACGTGGCCCTGAGTGAGGTAAGAGTGAGAGAAGGTAGGAAAGAAGAGGGAGAGACCGGGGGGGGGACAGGGAGGGAGGAAGGAGGGAGACCATATAGAAGGAGGAGGAGGGAGGAGGAAGCAGGTCACCATACAGGAGGAAGGAAG
This sequence comes from Homarus gammarus, assembly GCA_958450375.1. Classification (NCBI taxonomy): domain Eukaryota; kingdom Metazoa; phylum Arthropoda; class Malacostraca; order Decapoda; family Nephropidae; genus Homarus; species Homarus gammarus. The sequence continues at coordinate 2,288,792 of CAUDMG010001572.1, forward strand.
GAAGGAACGAAGAAGACTGAACGAGGTAGGGGGAGGAAGGGAAAGAGGAGGGCCATACGGAAGGAAGGAAGGAAGGAAGGAAGGAAGGTAGATAGAAGGAGGGATCTAGCCAAGCCTCCTCCCGCTACTGACCAACACACACCATCATTGTTATGTCAACACTGGACAACCGGGCAAATCACCCTAGTGTGTGTGTGTGTGATCCCGTCGGCGCGTGCTAGACCGATAGGCTGGTAAACGGACCGACCGACAGCCAGACACAGACAGACAGATGGCAGGGCGGGGGATAATCATAGTACATGGGGTGGGTGGAAGGGGGCTCAGTGGGGTGAGAGGGAGCTGAGAGGGGTGGTAGGAGGCTGAGAGGGGTCTTGGGTGTCTCATAGCACCATTAATCTCTTGATCACCATTAATTACACCACTATAACGAGGCCATAATGGTAGGACGCCACTTTGGAATCACTTGATAATGTTAAATAAAATTCCCGATTGTCATTTAAGCCTCGCCAGTGTTCGACAGTATCATGGTTGGCCAGCTTTAGCGTTCGCCAGCGTCAGTGATCGCCAGACGTACTCCTCTTCGCTCCTGTCAGAGGACGCAGTAAACAAGACATTCCTGACGTCACGATCTAAAACTCTAGAAATATCATACAATTATTTTTTTCAATACGTATGTCTGTCTGTCTGTCTGTCTGTCTATATATCTGTTGTCTGTCTGTCTGTCTGTCTGTCTGTCTCTGTCTGTACACAAATATACATGTTAAGTAAAAAAGTATAGATCCATACATATACAGTATGTATATGTATGTACTGCGTGGTCGTTTAAATCATGAAGAATTATACATTGTATATAATTAACCTGTGTACCTGTGCTGGTATTTTCTGTATAAACTTATGAATATATATGAGTGAATTACTGCATGTTTTCATAGTCAAATGTGTGTGTGTGTGTGTGTGTGTGTGTGTGTGTGTGTACAGGCAGCCTTGCATGACCGGCCAGTACCTCTCATGCACGTATAGTAAATCACTTAACAACCTGTAATAACCAATTTTCATGCACCTTTGTTTTTTTCCCTTCGTTTGAGAGTCATTATCCTCCTCCTCCTCCTCCTCCTCCTTGTCTTCTTCCTCTCCTCCTCCTCTTTGTCTTCCTCGTCGCCCCTTCCCTCGTTGTCTTCCTCCTCCACCTCCTCTTCCTCCTCCTCCACCTCCTCTTCCTCCTCTTCCTCCTCTTCCTCCTCCTCCTCCTTCTCCTCCTCCACCTCCTCTTCCTCCACCTCCTCTTCCTCCTCCACCTCCTCCTCCTCCTCCTCCTGCTGCCATCCCTTCTCTCTCTCTTTCTCTCTCACTTATTTTTCGTAGCTTAAGTGAGTCAGTAAAACGCTCCTTCACATCACCACGTTCACGGACGAGGATCACGGACGACTTTTGGAGGTTCACGGACGACTCCTGGAGGTTCACTGGCAAGGTTCACGGACATGTCTTGGAGGTTCACTGGCAAGGTTCACGGACGACTCCTGAAGGTTCACTGGCAAGGTTCACGGATATGTCTTGGAGGTTCATTGGCAAGGTTCACGGACGACTCCTGAAGGTTCACTGGCAAGGTTCACGGATATGTCTTGGAGGTTCATTGGCAAGGTTCACGGACGACTCCTGAAGGTTCACTGGCAAGGTTCACGGACGGCCACGTACACCAGGGAGGGAAGGAGGAGGTCACGGAGGCAAATGCTGTCACCTCTTGCTTTTTTCCTGCTGACGTCACCGTGTGTGTGTGTGGGGGGGGGGGGGGGTTCATGGCTCTAGCGTGAGTGTGGTAGGGGTGGTGTGTGGTGGAGTGTGGTAGGGTAAAGTTGGGAGCACGTGAGAGATAGTAGGCTTGGGTCGGGGCACGTGAGGAGGCAGAGGGGTTTGGTCGGGGCACGTGAGGGGGCTGTAGGGTTTGGTCGGGGCACGTGAGGAGGCTGTAGGGTTTGGTCGGGGCACGTGAGGAGGCAGAGGGGTTTGGTCGGGGCACGTGAGAGGGCAGTAGGGTTTGGTCGGGGCACGTGAGGGGGCTGTAGGGTTTGGTCGGGGCACGTGAGGGGGCTGTAGGGTTTGGTCGGGGCACGTGAGGGGGCTGTAGGGTTTGGTCGGGGCACGTGAGGGGGCAGTAGGGTTTGGTCGGGGCACGTGAGGGGGCTGTAGGGTTTGGTCGGGGCACGTGAGGAGGCTGTAGGGTTTGTTCGGGGCACGTGAGGAGGCAGAGGGAGGGAAGGAAGAACGGGTGGGGAGGTGGAGTGAGGACAGAGTGGTAAGGGGGAGGTGGGGTGAGGGACTCGCTGCAGGAGGTCATGTCTGCCCTTCAGCGCCGAGGAAGGTCAAGTCTGGTGCATCATCCACACACACACACACACACACACACACACACACACACACACACACACACACACACACCTACCTACTACACACACACACACACACACACACACACAGTCAATGGTATGGTAAGCTTAAAGAACTCTGTGGACTAAACAATAAGACACACCCCCTCCCCTTCCTTAGCCATCTCACTAGTGTTGACGCAGCTGAGCAAACAAATAACCATTTCGCTACTATATGCCAGACGCTCCCACGGCTTGACACAACAACTCTCCCTGCTTACCTACCAGCCCCCCTTCCCACTGACTTAGTAGAAGAATTTGAAGTAGCAAAACGCCTGGACAAACTAAAATTAAAACGCTCTACCACCCCCATTGACTTACCAATGAAACTCTTCAAGGAGTTCTCCCCGGAGCTTGCTAAACCCCTCTGCTCCATCATCAATGCTTCTCTCAGTCAAGCCAGATGCCCAGCTGACTGGAAGACCTCTTATGTATCACCAGTGCCCAAGTCAACCAGCCCACAATCCTTAAATCAGCTACGACCTATTGCAATCACCCCAATACCCAGCCTAATCTGTGAAAGTTTTGTGTTCGACTGGGCTTATGCTGATATTGCAGGAGTCGTAGACCCTCAGCAATTTGGCAACATGAAAACTTCCTCCACCACTCACTGTCTTGTCAGCTTTCTCGATTACATATACCGCCATCTCGAGAAACGAAAAACGTCTGTAGCTGTCGCCTTCATTGATTTCACTAAAGCGTTCGACCTAGTCGACCACAATATAATCATCAACAAAGCTATTGACCTCGGGCTTCGAAGAAGCCTCATACCATGGCTTACAGACTTCCTCAGTGACCGACGCCAAGCTGTACGCTTCCGAGGGGCTGTCTCCACCTTTCAGTCACTCACCTGTGGCGTCCCCCAAGGCACCAAGATGGGACCACTCTGCTTCCTTATGCTCATCAATGATGCCCTAAGAGAAACCCCTGCTCGCTGGAAATATGTCGACGACTCCACCATTGGGATCAGCGTCAACAATTCTGCTCCCAACTATACCGCCCTTCAGGATTTATTGAACAGTCTCCAAAACTGGGCCACCAACAACCATGTCACCATCAACCATACCAAGACCATGGTTATGCACATCAACCTCTCCTCCGACATTGTCCCACCTCCTTCCATTACTCTAGGTCCGAACACACTCCAGGTTGTAGATTCCACGAAGCTCCTCGGCGTCACCATAGACAACAAACTAAATTGGAAACCACACGTCAATGAAGTTGTCAAATCCTCCAGTTTCCGTCTCCACCTCCTCCGCCGACTCAAGTCCCTCGGAGTTCCTGCACACGAGCTCCTCAGTGTTTACACAACATTCATACTTCCCAAGCTCACCTATGCCTCCCCCACCTGGTCTTCCTCCCTAAATGCCACACAACGTAAACACCTAGAAAAAGTACAAAAGAGGGCATGCAAGATTATTCTCTCCCCCTCCTACTCCACATATCAAGAAGCGCTCAACACACTGACCCTTTCGACTCTCACTGACCATCACCACGACCTCATCTGCAAATTTGGTAAGAAGCTTCTACACCATCCCCGACACCGGCTCCTACTACCACCTGAGGTCCCTTGTCCGAGAATTGCTGTTCGACACCACAACCGCATCCAGCCCATACGTGCACGAACTGATCGCTATAAGAACAGCCCAGTCCCAACCATTGTAAAAATTATCAACAACTTGTAATACTGTAACACTGTCACTATGTTGAAATGAACTGTAGTTTGAGCTTTTCCCCATCTAAGTTATTATATGTCTTATTTGTGTCACTTATGTTACTTGTATATTATTTGTAATTCGTAACCCATTCCCCAAATATGTAACTGTATATTTTCAGCCTTCTGGCTGCCAAGCTCCTTCAATAAACCGTTAATTATTATTATTATTATTTATTACACACACCATCACACACCACAACAACAACACCCGAACACCATCACACACACACACACACACACACACACACACACACACACACACCATCACACACCACAACAACAACACACGCACACCATCACAACACATACACAGACGTAGACGGGAGAGGTACTGTCAGGTACTGTCATAAGTTATAGACAGAAGATAGTAATTGACGGCGTGGTTCGTGGTTGACAGTGATTTATGGTGAGTTATGGTGATTTATGGTGATTTATGGTGATTTACGGGACTAAGACGAGTGTTAGAAGGGGCGACGTTCAACTACTGAAAGGTCATGATGCAAAACAAACATCTCAAGGCCTAAAGTTTTTCACACGTGTTTCTTGGGAATATAAGAGACGTGAGGCCAGTGGAGGTCTTGAGGAGGCCAGTGGAGGTTTTGAGGAGGCTAGTGGAGGTCTTGAGGAGGCCAATGGAGGTCTTGAGGAGGCCAATGGAGGTCTTGAGGTCAGTGGAGATCCCGAGGAGGCCAGCGAAGGTCTTGAGGAGGCCAGTGGAGGTCTTGAGGAGGCCAGTGGAGGTCATGAGAAGGGTAACTGAGTATTCCTACCGACAGTGGCTAGTTTATTGTGCACCCCATACCCTATCCTGTGAGCGGTGTTTACATAGTGTGGATACAGCCTTGTTATATCAGCTATTTTGCCACCGGAGATCTGGTGTTTGAACCTGTTCCTGAAAGGTTCTAAAAGGGGGGGGGGGGTGGTAGGGTCCTAGGGAGAGGTGTAGATCAGATCAGGTGTGGTGGTGATGGTTATAGTGGTGGATGGTGGTGATGGTGATGGTTATAGTGGTGGATGGTGGTAGTGGTGGTTGGCGGTAGTGATGGTTGGCGGTGTTAGTGATTGTAGTGGTGGTGGTCGGCCTGGAGGCTGGGTCGCTGACTTAACTGTAGTGGAGGAAGGTTCCCGGTATAGATGCCAGCCAGGTAAAACGAACCAATTTAAACAGCGATAACCTCCCCCCTTCCTCCGTTTACACGCACTCTCTCACTCCCTCACAGTAGCCACGGACACGGAGGGACGCACTACCAGCCTATGGACAGATACGTACAGCCGTAACTCTGACGCGGAAACCCCCCCACCCCCCTCTCCCCCTCACCTCCCCCTAACCCCTCTGGCCACGCACCTTGGAGGAGGAGGAGGAGGAGGAGGGCCTTTTAGTGGACAGTGTGCCCGGCTGACTGGCATACTAAGATGGGCGCCACGACCCCTCACCTTTGACCTCTCGCCCCCTTCCCCTATCCATCACCCCCCCCCCCATCCATCACCCCCCCCCCCCCGGATCATTACTGGTTACTGCTGGTACAGGAGGAGCTGGACACCTGCAGGAGGAGGAGGAGGAGGAAAATTAAAAAAAAATATAAACTTCATATTGTATTTTTCCTTAGTTAGTTGTAAGCACACACACACACACACACACACACACACACACACACACACACACACACACACACACACACACAGACCGGTACTGTACCTGTGTTGGTAAGTGAGAACGAGTGACCACCTACCAGACTCGTCCTTCCTTTAGTGGATCCTCCTCCTACAGGTAGCTCCTATAAGACACGGGGTTTATTATGCAGGTGTAACTACATTAAATATTTGAAAAACGTATTTAATTGACACTCTTCAGGTACGAGTTCTCAAAGGTTTTTACTAATTAGAGAGCAGTAAACCTCGGTATTAAACCCACAGTGAACCTCGTATTGTCTAACATTGAACCTTCGTCGTAAGTAAGGACATTATAGTTACCCGTCAGGAGTAGTGTGTGTGTGTGTGTGTGTGTGTGTGTGTGTGTGTGTGTGTGTGTGCAAGGAGAGGACGGCTCCAGGCTATTATTGTAGGCCACGGTGACCCCCTCTCATTATCCCTCCTCCTCCTCCTCCTCTTCCCTCCTCCTCCTCCTCTTCCCTCTTCCTCCTCCTCCTCCGAGGGACCCACACCACCACCTTCACCTCGCACTCTTGTCCTCTCACCTCCTGGCCTCCTCCTAACCATCCTTGACCTAGTTTTGCTCATTATGGTCTGGTTGTTGGCTCGTGCTGATCGTTATGACGTATACAGGTGATGGGAAGGAAGGTCTGTCTGTCTGTCTGTCTGTCTGTCTGTGGAGGGGACGGGGATAAAAACGTTAATTGTAGGTATTTTAAGTTTCTGTTCATTTTCAGTAACTTTTTTGTTTAGGTTAGGTTGGGTTGGGTTAGGTTAGGTTAGGTTAGGTTGGGTTGGGTTAGGTTTTGGTTAGGTTGGGTGGGGTTAGGTTGGGTTGGGTTGGGTTGGGTTGGGTTAGGTTAGGTTAGGTTGGGTTAGGTTAGGTTGGGTTGGGTTAGGTTAGGTTGGGTTAGGTTGGGTTGGGTTAGGTTAGGTTGGGTTGGGTTAGGTTAGGTTGGGTTAGGTTAGGTTGGGTTGGGTTGGGTTGGGTTGGGTTGGGTTGGGTTTGGGTTGGGTTAGGTTAGGTTGGGTTGGGTTAGGTTAGGTTAGGTTGGGTTAGGTTAGGTTAGGTTGGGTTAGAAACAAAGAGAGAAAAGGAAGGACCCAGGCGAGTATAACACCACCTGGATGGAGTAAACACCTCACCTTATTTCCCTAGTTCCGGGTTGAGGTTCCTAGTAAGATCACAGGTACTTCATTTACCTCTCTGGTCACACACACACACACACACACACTCTCACACACACACACACACACACACACACACACACACACACACACACACACTCACACACACACACACACACACACACCAGCGTTGGAGTAAATAAACAAACCGGGTTGAGTTCACCAGGTGTTGTCCGGTGGAGGGAAATGTTGTCAGGCTCTCCAACACTTAATTTTCCGCACCTGTGAGGGAGGAGGGTGTAAAGGGAGTGGAGGGGTTAGGGGGTTGGGTAGGGGTGAGAGTGGAGGGGTAAGGGGAGAGTGGAGGGGTTAGAGTAGTGGAAGGAGTGGAGAGGCTAGAGGGAGTGTAGGAGCTAGAGGAGTGAGTGGAGTGATAGAGGAAGAAGTGGGGGGGGGGGGGGCTAGAGGAAGGAGTGGAGGGGTAGGTAAGGTTAAGTGACCTGCCGCCGTCCTCACAGCCTGTAGTACGTGTGGGCTGGCGACCTACAGCTAAGGGCTTGTCCAGGTAGACGGCAGAGGGTGCCAGCAAATGAGGAAGCCGGGGGGGGGGGGCGTCGTGAGGGTCGTGAGGCTGGTAGGTCGTCAGGTTTAGGGTCGTTGGGAGACACTCGAAAATCAGGTGAGTTGAAATTTTGGAGAGTTGGCCAGTATGGTGGTAGACTGCCTCGTGTCCTGCCTGGCCAACCTGCGGTGTTACTCTACAGATAATAAATGTTACAGTAGACTCAGTAGCTGCAGGGGGCGCCATAATAGGACACGTGCTTAGCAATATACTTGAAAAACACGAATTGAAAGCCTAAGTGTCCTCGACAGGTGAGGGCCCCAAAGAGGTCCTTTCTAGTCGTGCCTGGGCCCTCCAGTCGTGCCCCTCGTATACATCCACAAACACTTGACACAAACGTGAGGCTTTTATGTAAACCCTTCAGCTCTCCAGACCTGCTGAGAGCCTCTTTAGCAATTGTCTTAACGAGTTTTATAAGACCGAGTCAAAAGCTTTTTTCGCATTATTTATTTAATGAACCAAAATATTTTCGTTAATGGCAGCGTGTTTTGTCTGATGGTTAATCACTTGGGTCACGGCAACACAAACTAAGAGTAAACTCCGCCCCGCGCGTCACCCTAGTGTGTGGAGGGCCTCCGGGGCCCGGCGTACACCTACCCACCGCCCAAACAAGCTGCAGGACGGCCAGACACGGCGACTGGTGACATAAATATGTCGTAAAGTGAGGTACGTCTTCACTACCGTCCTCAGTAAACTTGTACTAGTATAATGGTTGCCCCACGTGTGACGAGGATGGCCGGCCCCAGGGCTACCTAGGCGTGAATTTGTTTAAGGTGAAGCTGTCGCCAACACAACCACCACACACTAAGTTAACGAGCTGCATTACCCAGTGTCAAGGAATAGTCCGAGAAGACCGGACAACTCGCCAGCTGCACTGGCTAACATAAGAACATAAGAATGGAAGAAACTGCAGCGGGCCTATTGGCCCATACTGGGCAGTCCCATTTACCCTGGAACACGATCTGCAATTCAATTAACATCCAGGTCCCCAATTACTGCTAGGTAGACAGAGGCAAATGGCGTAAAAAACTTGCCCATAGTTTTACCCTGCCCGGGGATCGAACCGGGGTCTGCTCGTTTGTGAGGCGAGCATGCTGACCATTACACCACAGGTGGCTATCAAACTTGCACTACACACACACACACACACACACACACACACTACCCCAGCCGAGTTGAGGACATAGATCTTGATATACACTCGTAGACCTTCCGCGATCACCTGACGATCACCTGATAAGGTGTGTCCACGAGTCCGGCCATCAGGATTACACATCATTAAGGGAGAATAAAGATATTAGAACCTAACCTAACCTAACCACCCCACGTGGCCCCAGCAGAAGGATCTACCTACCATCAGTCACGACCGGAAGATGTGCTGTGTGTTGGAGAGGTGTAGGGGTGTGTTGGAATGTTGGGGGTGTAGGAGTGTGTGAGGCTGTATTGAATGTGTGGGGGTGAGTGTGTTGTGATATGTAGGCTGTGTTGTAAGGTGTAGATATGTGTAGGAGTGTGTAGGGTCAGTTTTGTGTAGTACCTGTGCCCACCCATAACCTGCCTTTACCTTTGTGGGTGATTAACGGAACAAGTGTGTGTGTCGCCCGTCTTGGCTCGTGGCATCAACCCCCCCTCTCCTTCCCCCAGCAATACCTGACGTGACAGCCCCTGCATAGATGGTCACACACACACACACACACACACACACACACACACACTCACTCACTCACACACACACACACACACACACACACACTCATACACACACTTAGTGATGGTTCAGTACACATCTTACATACACCTTCATCTTTCATAACAAGCTAACTGTTGAATTCATCCTCTCAGATTCCATATTGTGTTTAACCCCTTGACTACGATGACTTAACCCCTTGACTACGATGGCTTGAGCTTCCGAATACAATGTCATCGTACTCAAAGGGTTAAGTCATCGTACTCAAGAGGTTAAGAGCAGATTGGCAAGTTGCTCGTCTGTCAAGTGCGGGACATGTTACCGCCAGAACTGACCCTGGGTGTGTGTGTGTTGCTCGCCACACGTGTATTGCTGATGTATGTGTGTTGCTCGCCACCCTTGTACTGCTGGTAGACATGTGTTGCTCGCCGCTGCCCGTGTACTGCTGGGTGAGTTGCTCCAAGAATTTTGATAATAAGTGTGTGGTGTTGCTTGAGGCGCGGGACCTGTCGTGTACTGGCTCTACCTGTCTAACATACCTGGAGGAATACCTGTAAGTGACCTGGCGTGTGGTGGCTCTACCTGTCTAACATACCTGGAGGAGTACCTGTATGTGACCTGGCGTGTGGTGGCTCTACCTGTCTAACATACCTGGAGGAGTACCTGTATGTGACCTGGCGTGTACTGGCTCTACCTGTCTAACATACCTGGAGGAGTACCTGTATATGACCTGGCGTGTACATATACTGAGTGTGTGTACGAGTACTGAGGGTGTGTACATGTATTGAGTGTGTATTCATATATTGAGTGTGTACATATACTGAGTGTGTATACATATATTGAGTGTGTGTAAGTGTACCGAGTGTGTGCATATATATACTGAGGGTGTGTACATGCACCGAGGGTATGTACTTGTACTCAATGATAGGCTGTGTCAGGGTACACAGCCACGCTTCACTGACCAACAAGACAGTGTGTGTGTGTGTGTGTGTGTGTTATCCTATCTTCCATATTTCGGTGTTACCTCCTCCTCCTCCTCCTCCTCCTCCTCCTCCTCCTCCTCCTCCTCCTCCTCCCCCCCCCCCTTCACTAGCGTGTACCCTATGCCGTACCCGCTACTGCTGTGCCCCGGGCGTTGGCAGAGTTGGTTCAGCGTGTAGTGAGTGTAGGAGGGGGGAGGGGGATGTTACTGGGGGAGGGTGTAGGTGAAGGAGCAGCAGGGGTGTAGGTGAGGATCATCAGGGTGTAGGTGGTGTAGGTGAGGAGCATCAGGGGTGTAGGTGTGAATGTAGGGGGTGGTCTTTCTGGGATAGAGTGTAGGGTGTTGGTAAAGAGCAGCAGGGGTGTAGGTGGCCACGGTGGTGTAGGTGGGGAGCAGCAGGGGTGTGAGTGTATGGGGTATAGGGGGTAAAGGTGAAGGAGCAGTAGAGGTATAAGGTGTGGGTGTAGGGTGTCAGGTGTCTCAAGCAGCGGCCGGTGCTCCCTATGACACCTGATCCTCTGCTTGCCCACCTGCCTGTCCACCCACCTCCATCCACCCACCCATCCACAGCCACCCACCTGCCTACCCATCCGCCTCCACCCGCCTATCAGCCCTCCCATCTCCACTCATGTTTTCCCAACCTACCTAACCTAACCTAACTTAATCTTACTTAATCTACCTAACCTAACCAGACCTCAAGCTACCTTAATCTGAACTAACCTAACTTAACCTAACCTAGTCAGAAGTTAACCTAACCTAACCTAACCTAAGCACACCGAGGAACATAACGTCTGCATTACTATCATTGAAGGGTCATTAGCGGTAATTAAGGGTCATCACCAAGTGAGTCATTACCTTGTCGAGTCCAGAGTGGGGATTAATTAGTGGTATTTAATTGATACTAATTAGTCTTCATAACCTCCTGCTGCTCTACCTGGACCTGGGTATGTGTGGTACCTGGACCTGGGTATGTGTGGTACCTGGACTTGGGGTATGTGTGGCACCTGGACCTGGATATGTGTGATACCTGGACCTGGGTATGTGTGGTACCTGGACCTGGGTATGTGTGGTACCTGACCTGGGGTATGTGTGGTACCTGGACCTGGGTATGTGTGGTACCTGGACCTGGGGTATGTGTGGTACCTGGACCTGGGGTATGTGTGGTACCTGGACCTGGGGTATGTGTGGTACCTGGACCTGGGGTATGTGTGGTACCTGGACCTGGGGTATGTGTGGTACGTGGACCTGGGTATGTGTGGTACCTGGACCTGGGGTATGTGTGGTACGTGGACCTGGGTATGTGTGGTACCTGGATCTGGGGTATGTGTGGAACCTGGACCTGGGTATGTGTGGTACCTGGACCTGGGGTATGTGTGGTACTGGAGGAAGGTGGCCAAGATGTGCACAAGGGGTTAGCGGTAGATGGCCAAGACGTGGACCAGCCTGGGACGCCCCGGGGCCAGCAGACAGCCCCGCTGGAGACTCAGAAACTCGTTGGGCTATCAGACTATCAGATTGCACGGAGATACTGGCGAGCGTGTTGGCCACCTGGTCCAGTGTGGCCACGCGTCGTGCATACACACACCCACACCCACACACCTTAACACCCCCCCCCCCTCCCCCAACCTGGATACCTTAATTACAGTGCATCTCTCTCTCTTTACAGGTACGTGATTGGTGTTGTGTTTACCTGGGGCCACGAGATAACAAGGACTTGGGCAGGTAAGTCTCGTCTCGTCTCCCCCCCCTTCGCCGCCGAGGAACAAGGTCGATTCATATCTCGCAGACAAACTTACAAACAAACACTAAGAGTGGTGATGTTCTTTTGAAGTGATACAGTGTTGCAAGATGTATTGTGTGTGTGTGTGTGTGTGTGTGTGTGTGTGTGTGTGTGTGTGTGTGTGTGTGTACCGTGGTCGTGATCCTCTCCTCACACACACAGAGAGGGACGCCACCAGTCAGTATCCATTCATAATTTGTTTTTCACATTGCATAAGAGAATTAAAAAACACATTTTCTTAAGGATGTAGAGATGCTTGTGTTAGTCTTACACTTGAAGGGATGCAAGTTATCTGAAGAAGGAAGAACGATTACGGGAAGAGAGTGACCCCGTGAGGTGACGTGAGGAATTGAAGGCAGTTTAGACAGTGTTGGCGAGGACTAAAGTTAAGGTATAATAATAATAATAATAATGATGATGATGATGATGATGATGATATTTTACTTATACTGGATATTATCATTAATGAAGTAAGGAAGATGGCAAATGGACCTTCCTTAGTGTTAGGGGTCGTGGGGTAAGCCGGGTACAGTGGAAGGAGGAGAAGGAGCTGGTAGTGGGGGAGGGGGAAGGAATATCATTATATCAGGGAGAGGGAAGGAGAAGGGGTGTGGTGGTGGTGTGGGTGGCGTGGGTGGTGTGGGTAGTAGGGACAAGCCATGAGCGTGTCGTGATACCTGGTGACACTAGTATACCCTGACCCACACCCCCACACCCCTTGTCCTCAGGTGTACAGGGGGCTACAAGACCTGTGATACTCCTGCTTGTTCCGCCTGGTTAAGTTCCTACCTGCCTCTTTGATCCATGTTACTGTTGTAGATTTTTATTGTCGGTACTAAGACTAAATATCGCATTGTTCAGATAGCTCGGTGGTGAGTGGTGGGGGACGGGTGGTTAGGGACGAGTGCTGGGGGACGGGTGGTTAGGGACGAGTGGTGAGGGACGAGTGCTGGGGGACGAGTGATGGGGGACGAGTAGTGGGGACGAATGGTGGGGGACAAGTGATGGGTGGAGGGGGTGGTATTATCCCCCGGGTGGCCATAAATACTGAACCATTGTCATGCTCTGTTCAGTGTCTCAATGGAGGGTTATCAGTGGCAGGTCTTGGGAGAGATTTATCGTGTCAGAGTTAGGGGAGGAAACAACACACCCAGGGGAGAAACAACACACCCAGGGGAGGAACAACACACCCAGGGGAGGAACAACACACCCAGGGGAGAAACAACACACCCAGGGGAGGAAACAACACACCCAGGGGAGAAACAACACACCCAGGGGAGGAAACAACACACCCAGGGGAGAAACAACACACCCAGGGGAGGAACAACACACCCAGGGGAGAAACAACACACCCAGGGGAGGAACAACACACCCAGGGGAGAAACAACACACCCAGGGGAGGAACAACACACCCAGGGGAGAAACAACACACCCAGGGGAGGAACAACACACCCAGGGGAGAAACAACACACCCAGGGGAGGAAACAACACACCCAGGGGAGAAACAACACACCCAGGGGAGGAAACAACACACCCAGGGGAGAAACAACACACCCAGGGGAGGAACAACACACCCAGGGGAGAAACAACACACCCAGGGGAGGAACAACACACCCAGGGGAGAAACAACACACCCAGGGGAGGAAACAACACACCCAGGGGAGAAACAACACACCCAGGGGAGGAACAACACACCCAGGGGAGGAACAGATGTAGAGGTGTTACCGATCTGTGTTACCTAATAAGGCCACGTTACCTGTAAACTTATACCGTACAGGTGGGCAGAGTGTCACCTGAGTGAACACCTGTACACTGTAGCCTCATTTAGACTAACCTTACCTCCCAGCTTAAGTACATTTGCGATATTGTTTGTGTGTGTGTGTGTGTGTGTGTGTGTGTGTGTGTGTGTGTGTGTGTGTGTGTGTGTGTGTGTGTGTGACTCGTCTTATACTTGTGTTGTAGTTATTGTACTTTTAACGTGGCACCGATATCTAAGCGTCACCTACCGACCACGAAAACTTGTATTTTTATCTGAGTTGTGAGGAGGGGGTGTGGGTGTGAAGAGGGGTGCGTGGGGTGAGGAGGGTGTGGGTGTGAAGAGGGGTGCGTGGGGTGAGGAGGGTGTGGGTGTGAAGAGGAGTGCGTGGGGTGAAGAGGAGTTCGTGGGTTGAGGAGAGAGTGTGGGATGAGGCGGGCCACCTCGGGAGCCTCGACAGGGGATATGTTCCCTGGTAATTGGGTAACATGATGTATGGCCATGGAGTAGCGGGGAGGATGCCATCAGTTTCCCTCAGCTGGCACTGATCACAGACGCTCCTGCCATCTTGGTGCCCACCTGAACATCTCCCAATACCACAATAAACAGGGATGTAGGGGTCCTGCTGGCGCCGATCAGGTCTTCCTAGTTCCCTCAGATCGGCACCTGTATGGCTGCTGAGAAAATACAGTGAGTGTTTTTGGTGTTGAAATTAAGTAAATTATATTATGGGGCGTACAGGTTACAGGCGTCGCTCGCTTGAGTGTTTACTTAAAAGCACAATTTGTATTCAGGGGGCGGCGAGGGGGAGATCTTTATGCCCGGCGCGCGTCACAGGTTTATTGCATCCCCAGGTTCATTGTCAGTCGTGGTTCCTCGCCTGCCAGGGCTGCGTCGTGTCTCACCCCTTGCCAGAGGTCAATAACGTCCCTGGGCAGTCGCCAGGGGTGTTCGGGAGGTTACTGGAGGGTTTGGTGGGGCTTGGAGGTAGCTGAAAGGTTCTACGGGGGTGATGTGGAGGGTGTTGGAGATGGTGGAGGTTCTGGGAATTGTTGAAGATGGCCAAAAGATGTTGGGGGTTGTCGGAAGATGCTACAATGTCAATCAGACGTGACAAGATTGCGGGAGGAGTAACTGCACGTGCTGGACACGGTCGAGTGGTCCCGGGGGTGCCGTGATGAGGCCTGAAGTCCATGAGGAGGTGTCTGGACGCTGATGGGCGCCATGACACAAAGAACCCTAAGATTTACTGACGTGGTGGGAGACTGAGGATGTTTAATATATTGTCAGATAGTGCTGGGGGCGCTGATAATTCTCCGGGGGTGGGTCTGGGAGGTGCTGGGGCGCTGAGAACCTGCTGGGGGGTGGGTCTGGGAGGTGCTGGGGGCGCTGAGAACCTGCTGGGGGGTTACTTAGATAGTTAAGAAGCTGCCGTGCAGGTGGCGAGGAGGGGCATTGGGGAGATGCCGGGTGCACTGAGGATGAGAGAAACGGGTCAAGTGTGACCTCTCGTGAGCACGTGCGGTCACAGGTGTACAGGAGACACGGTTCTCTGAGTCCGAGATGGTGAGGGGCCGAGGGTAGACCTCACCCTTGGGCCTCCGTGCATGACTGAGGGCCAAACAGGCACCTTGGTGGGGAAGTCCAACTGATGTTGTGGCTTCTACTGCTTTGCTAACTACAACTGTTTTACTAACTACTGACACTTTACTAACTACTAACACTTTACTAACTACTACTACTTTACTAACTACTACTACTTCTACTACTTTATTCCCTACTACTACTACTAGTATTACTACTGCTAATAATAATAATTTACAAGCTACTACAACCACTACTACTACTACAGTATACTACATCTACTCAGCACTCTTTACAATCAGTGGCAGACTACACCGTGCGTAAAGCCTCGGTCTGAATAACAACCAACAGACGGACTCAGCGTGACTCTCAAACAGGTGTTAGTGAACAAGAGTACACGCGTGGCTGAGCTCCGCACCTGAGCCGAGTACTGGGCTGACCAAGACCCTTCTGTCTCATTGTGTCGTTTTGTCTGTACCTGGAGACGCTTCTTCACCTGTTGCACCTGACGACAAAAGATCTGCCTGGTGGTCTCTCTCTCTCTCTCTCTCTCTCTCTCTCTCTCTCTCTCTCTCTCTCTCTCTCTCTCTCTCTCCGCCACTGACCTAGACCAATTGTGAGGAGATCTATTGTGACCTAATTATTTAAGGTAATTATTGTAAATTTGAAAGATAATTTATAAACTTAATCATTAGTGACTTTTTTTAGCGTGTGTGTGTGTGTGTGTGTGTGTGTGTGTGTGTGTGTGTGGGATAGGTCGAGGGTAGATGAGAGCCTTCAGTACCCAGTAATTAACACAGACTGGAGCCTCCAAGAAGGGACAGGAACCTAGTGGAACCCGGACCTATGGTTAAGGCGGCTTTAGTTACCCAATATTAAAGGGTTCTGTCCGCTACACCTGGTATTACCCAGTGTAGTGTAGTGTGGTGTAAGTGTGGTGTAGTGGAGACCTTCTGGAGGCTAGGGGCTAACATGCTAGGATGACACACACTGAAGTAACATAGCTAGGATGACACACACTGGGTTAACATAGCTAGGATGACACACACTGAAGTAACAAATTATACTGAGAAAGACACTAATTTGCATATAGCTGAGGTCCATATATTCAGCATGTCGTTATTACAAAAAAAAGCTGACATTTCTTCGCATAATTCCGGTTTCATTTAATATACAGGTGTGACTAAGGTGTGTCAGTATATTAAGGCGTTAGCAGCCCAGGTATAATGTGACCAGGTGCAATGGGATATACTGCTTGTGTTTTATATGTTCAAGTGTGTGTGTGTGTGTGTGTGTGTGTGTGTGTGTGTGTGTGTGTGTGTGTGTGTGTGTGTGTGTGTGTCTACTCGGAGAACCGTGCTCCACTCTTGCTAAGAGATACTTTTATAGCTTGGACACACACACACACATATATATATATTATATATATATATATATATATATATATATATATATATATATATAATATATATATATATATATATATATACCAGAAGTGTTCTTACCACCGGATATATAGTAGATCCAGGAAAGAACCGATAAACCTTTTGATGATTCTAGAACCAGTGTAGTTAGTGTGGCGGAGGTTCGCCAGGTGGACGAAGGCACAAGGAGACGAGAATATATCGGTGGTCGTCTTGTGGTCAGACCCGCAGAGGCAATTTTCAGTAGACGTGTTTATGTGTTAATTACCTCCCTGTATACCCTGTGATGGCCGACCAGGGTAGTGACTTAGAAACCTTCCATATCAGGATAGAAACCTTCCATATCAGGATTGGTTAAAGAAACTTAACTTGCATTCCCTAGAAAGACGAAGAGTGCGGGGAGATATGATAGAAGTATTTAAGTGGGTGAAAGGAATCAATAAAGGAGATATAGATAAAGTTCTTATAATATCCGAGCAGGATAGGACTTGGAGTAACGGATTTAAGTTGGATAAGTTTAGGTTTAGGAGGGAGATAGGAAGGAACTGGTTCACAAATAGGGTGGTGGACGAGTGGAACAAGCTTAGCAACTTTGTAGTAAGTGCTGGAACGCTGGAAAGATTCAAAAGGAGGCTGGATAGATTCTTGGATGATAGAGAGTGGTAGTAACTCTCGACAGGAGCTGCCATGCAATTGCACAGGCCAACCGGCCTATTGCAGACTCCTTATTTTCTTATGTTCTTATGATGGCCGGGTAGGGTGGTGATGGCCGGCCAGGGGAATGATGGCCGAGCAGGGTAATAATGACGGCAAGGGAGTGATGGCCGACCAGAGGGATGATGGCTGGCCAGGGTAGTGATGGCCAACCAGGGTAGTGGTGATGGCCGGTCAGGGTAGTGGTGGTGATCGGCTAGAGAGAGAGAGAGAGAGGCCACACCTTTAGTAGTCAGGACTCAGGACGTGGTGTAGCCTGGAGCGTTGACTTTATTTCTCTTTTATTGACTCAATATCCTGGACCTCCTTACCGACGGTCCCAGCTTTCTTCGAGGAGCCTCTTAGCACCTAGCACTCCTAGCACCTGGAACACTTAGCACCATACACTCCCTAGTATTGGCACACAGCATCTGACACTCGTAGCACCTAGCACTCCTTGCACCTGGTACTACTAGCACCCAACACTACTCGCACCCGGCACTCTTAGCACCCGGAAATCCTAGCACCTGGCACTTCTAGCACCTGGCAAGCTTAGGGGGCAGTAGGCCTAACGTGAGAGGGAGAAGTGTCATATGAGATGGACAATAGGCCTAGTGTGAGGGAGGGAGAGAAGGGGAATGTCAGGTGACGAAGGGTTGTAGGCTTAGTATGAGGGAGAGAGGGAGGAGTGTCATATGAGGTGGGCAATAGGTGTCTAGTGTGAGGGAGAGAGGGAGGAGTGTCATATGAGGGGGGCAATAGGTGTCTAGTGTGAGGGAGAGAGGGAGGAGTGTCATGTGAGGTGGGCAATAGGCCTTGTGTGAGGGAGGAGGGTATGGTGGGGTGTCAGGAACATCTCAGGTAGCCACAACCGCTTGTAAGTGACGGCCCCAGCCACACCTGGACTTGTCTTACCTGGTAATGATACACCTCAACGCGATGACCAAGATTTGAGGGAAGGGATGGGTGATGGAGGGTTGCCAGGAGGAGGGGTAATGGAGGGACATCGAGAGTGTTGGGGGAGGGTAGCAACACTGTAGTGGAGGGTAGAGCAACAGTGCCTGGTGGAGGAGGAGGGCTCGTCTTGGGACACGTCTTTTGGCACACCTTGGGATACATCTTGGGATACATCTTTTGACACATCTTTGGGCACGTCTTGGGACACATCTTTTGTCACATCTTTGGGCACGTCTTGGGACACATCTTTTGTCACATCTTTGGGCACGTCTTGGGACACATCTTGGTTCACGTCCGGGTGTGGTTAGCCCAGGATGAGGGAATAACAAGTCACAGATGAATACTAGTGTGTGTGAGGAGAATCAAGATGAACTCGTTGTAAGGTTTTTTCTTTAGCTGGAGGCGGGCAGTTTTATAGGGCCGAGTTGATGTGTTGTGGGGGGCCTGGGTGTACTGTAGCTACACCCTCCTGCCCTGACTCACTGCCACGGGTCACTTCTCCTTGTGTCCCAAAAAAAAGTTAAGTGATCATTACAGGAAAAAAAAAGTACTTAGTATTTTACTCACTATTCAAAATATGACTTTTGTTTTATTGTTATCTATCTAAAATAAATTGATTCTTTATGTGTTTCTTCAGTGTTAGGTGAATTATATTGAAGCGTGTTAATCAATGTTACTTACCTGGTTACCTGGATATGATTGTGAATTCTCCTGTTATATTTCCACTAACTACCTGATCAACTAAGCTATTCCTACCAGCAGCTCCCCACATGCCAGGTTAATTAATGGGGAAAAAGAAGTGTCCCAGTGAAGCGTGTTAATGGTGGGTGACGGTCCCCTTCAGACAGTTGAGCGGCTGGGTGGGGGTGAGGGTGGGTAGGAGGTGCAGGGATGAAAGTGGGTGGGGTGAGGGTGGGTGGGAGACAAGTTTGGGTAGATGGGGTGGGGGTGAGAGGTATAAGAGGATGAGGGTGGGTAGGGGAGTTGAGGGTGAGTGGGGGTGAGGGGTGAGAGGTAAGTGGGGGGGGGGGGGAAGCCCTTCTAAGATTTAAGTGTGAAATTTGGTAGCTAGTAATCACCACAGAGAGCCTTTGTCCTTACTTAATGAAGACTGGGAGGGTTAATTGTACCTGTGGCAGCTCGTCCTAGGTCCTCCTCCTCCTGCCTACCGAAACATCCTTAATTAGCTTGTTTTTTTTTTTTTTTTTGTTTTTTTTACTGACATTTGGGGGAAAATTAGGTTAGGATCCTTTGAAACTCGGGAGTGTAGAGTCGAGTGCGTTACGGGTGTGAGAATTAGAGTGTGGGGGGATGGAAGGGGTAACGGGATGGGGTGAAGGTGCCCAACTGTGTGTAATTACCGTAGTAGACGTTGTCCTTCTTTGTTGTCCTACTCGTTACACCATTCTTCCTCTTCCTCCTCCTCCTCCTCCTTGTCCTTCCCATAATCACTCCTCCCTCATTACACCCTCCTCCTCCTCCTTCTAATTAACTCACCTTTCGTCTCGTCTAGTTAATTAACCCACCTTCAAGCTTCTAAACACTACTCATAATCTGTATCGTCTATGTAATCATTTTAATTAATCTTGTTTCGAAGCTTCTGAAAGATACTCGTAATTCTGTACTTAATTTGTATTCTATATAAATCACCTTCATTAACTCTACTATACATAATCTGTAATTTACTGTAGTCTTGTAGCGTTTTATAAGAACATAAGAAAATAAAGAGTCTCCAATAGACCTGTTGGCCTGTGTGTATGGCAGCTCCTGTCGAGAGTTACTACCACTCTCTATCATCCATGAATCTATCTAGCCTCCTTTTGAAACTTTCCAGCGTCCCTAACCTAACCTAACCTAACCTAACCTAACCTAACCTAACCTAACTCACCTAACCTTTTTTTTTTTATTGGACACTGACCTAACATAAAACTTAACAATACAACACTGCCAAGACACGGAGTCAACTGACACCATCTGGCGGCGGGTGTTCACAGGCATCATACAGTGAGAAAGTTTTGTTATAGACAGATATAAACTTGTTCGTGATGGCGATTGTCACTTGTTTGGGGTTCGTGGTGGAGTCGATGACGTCCTGTAGAGTTGTTTGTGTTTTGTTTGTGATGTTTTGTGTTTTGTTTGTGATTGTTTGTGATGTTTTGTGTTTTGTTTGTGATGTTTTGTGTTTTGTTTGTGTTTGTTTGTGATGTTTTGTGTTTTGTTTGTGATGTTTTGTGTTTTGTTTGTGATTGTTTGTGATGTTTTGTGTTTTGTTTGTAGTTTATCTGGTTTGTTTGTGGTGTTAAGGTGTGTGTGTTTTGTCTTTTCCTTGTATGAAGTGCTATTAGATGTTATTTGAAATCATTAGGTTAGGTTTGGTTATTTTAAAGCGACATCAACAATAACACCAACATCAACAACAGTAACAGGCACAGTAACAGCAACAGGAACAGCAATAATAACCGCATTAACATCATCAATAAGAGCAGCGACGGCATCGGCGGGGACGGCGGCAGGAGGAGGAGGTGTAGAACGAAGAAAATCAATAGGGAGATATTTTGGGGTGTAATTTTGTGAGTAAGGGTGGAGGTCACAGCTGGTGTGGTGTACAGCTGTTAGGTGAAGTGCCAACCCCGCCCCCCGCCCCCCAATTTAAACGTGTCTTTAATGAGTGAGCTCCACACATTTAGGACGGGGGGGGGGGGGAGACCACTGGAGGTAACACCCCAAAACATCTCGGTTTGAGACCCTTCTGGGGGACATGCTCCTCTCCATGTAAAATTTCGGCTCTCGAATTTCAAAACTATAGCCACATATCGAACACAAAAACATATATAGATGATTGAAAAGTGTAAAGGAGGGGAAAATAGATAAAAATATATAATTATATATATAATTTCACCACTTATCAACTTATTTACCTTACCTTATTTACTAAAAGTTAATGGTAAAATAATATCAAGTACACACTATGCAGATGATACTGCTCTTATCATAGATATGTTTTAGCTGTGGTATGATGTAATCTAACGGCATGTCACCTTTGATACAGTCGTAAATTGGTTGATAGTTGAAATCGTCACAGCTGTTCTGGGTTGTACTTGTAATTATCTTAGCTTGTAAGTCAAACAAAACACACAGGTAATGTTCTCTTCACTCGTTGTTCCTTGGTTTAATGTAAACACACGTGGTGATTTTCTAGTTATATTGGGTAGTCATGTCTGTACAATTATTTGGTATTGACAGACTAATGAGCATTAGCTATTAGCTTGTAATTAGCTGATATATTTAGAGAGAGGCACATCCTGGAGAGCTGGTCTCTCGACACGACTTTAAGGCATCGTGCCGGACTGTGAACTGGTGAAAACTGGGCTGAACTCTCTTGAGACTGGTGGTTGGAGGGTAACCACACTTCAACATGGTCATTAATTAAACAGCCTTCCACACACTAAGGGTTGAGTCTGTAGTTTTATGTGCTGTCCACCCTAGGAGGTGTGACAACAAATGCTTATGTAGCTGCATGCTCAATAGTCTGGGTGATAAAATGTATATAATGAATATATGTCCTTAGCCCATATTTATATAATATTAATGTGATGGAAGCTAATACAGATAGTGATGAGGTATTGCAAAAACTCGTTAACAGGTGAGTGGAAAAAGATGAAAAATGCTGTAAAGACGAAAGTAATGGTTGTGTATTAGCCTCTGTTCCATTAGACAGTGGCACTTATATAAATATGGGTTAATACATTTGTATTATATAATTCTATCACCTCCCGTAATTTTCCATGAGCTGGGAGATATAGTGAAGTGACCATGTGATCACTTGTTTCCACTGGCAGGCACCTTTCCTGAAGAAGCAGACCAAGGAAAACAAATGAAGAAGGACAAAGATTAGCAAAAACTTCAAGGGCAGTGCTTGAAATGTGCAGAAAAAAGAAAAAAATGCTATTATGGTCATATAATTATTGAGCAAAGTTGAGAGTAGGAGGGCCAGGGAAGGCAGAGGCTGGGATGGATGAATTAAATAAAAAAAAACTGGGTCCCCAGAGAGATATAAAACCTTGGTGGATTGGTAAACGTTTAGAGTGGAGTCCTGTAGTCACCAACCCCCAGATACAACGACGGTTCTCTGTTTACTTAATGTTGCTTCATACTTGTAGGGTCTTGCATTTCGTAATGTTAAAAAGCATTTGTCAGTCTCGAGACCATTTGAACAACTCGTTTAGCTCTTCCTGCATTGTTGCGACATCGTGTTGACTTACTACCTTCTCAAATATCTTCGTGTCGTCCGCAAACTTGACAATGTGGCTCAATCTATTTTCCTCTGTCTATGTCGTTGTCAGAGAAATTAAACAATATAAACCTTCCTGCATTCGGAAACATCTCATCATCTGTCTCTCCTTATTCTGTCACGGAATGCATGCTCTTCATACCACCTATTTCCGTCTAATTTAAGATTGTATGTACCGTAGTCGGTATTAAAATAGACTTAACGATTTGTGTAGTCCAACACAGACTCATATTTTTCGAAAAGATCTCTGCCGATGCTAATGTCACTCTTCTCGGACCTAATTGTACGACATTTTGACAGTCGCAGATGATGTCCATCACCAGTCTTAATTTGTAATCCTTTTGTTCTCTTTATCCCCGTGATATTCTTGTACTTTTTCAGACACGTGGGGGTGACTCTTGTAGTCTTGTACCCTGTAGCTACACTTACGTGCACCCCATGGTCACTGAGATCTTTTTTCATGTGAGCAACAAAATCGAACGCGTCCCGATCTCTTTGTGGCTCCCAATATCGCTTCCACGCCCGCTTAAGCCTATATCTGCTCTCCAGTTTTCCAATGTGGATTGTGGATTAATTTTTGTTGAATTTGTGTGTAATCTGGAGATGGGTGAGCGCGTTAGCACCAAGGACGCCGCTGCTGCGTTCCGCCAGGTCAGGGTGTGTGTCCAGGGCAGGGGGATATATTAATACGTTTAGATATATATCTGTTGAGTCTTCCAGGGTTACCTTGAGATTTTTTACCAACCGTGCTGTTATATGTAACCTTTCTTATTGCAGCTGCAAGGCAATATAAATATATTCATACCTATTGTTTCCTGAAATAACTCCAAGTTTCGTGGCCTCTCTGAATTTCATGAACGTGGCGGTCGTGTTAGAGTCGATGAAGAGGTGGCAAGGCTTCCCTTCGATCATCACAGAAATGCGACTCAAGTTATCGACAACAACGTTAATCCTCTCCTCAACTTCGGGCGGTGAACACAGCATAGGGGGCTAAACGAGATACAGCTTCAACGGTTCATACGATTTTGAACTACTTACAGTTGAGGAACTTGACGTGGTAGAGTCTCGAGACCATGACGTTGTGGTAAAGTCTTAATAAATTGACGTTGACTGAAAGTCAAGAGAACTTGGCGTATTGGAAGAGTCCCTCGACGTGTATGGTGAGAATTTTGGGAGATTGTTGTAACGAGGAACCTTCGTTCGTGAATCACTGGTTATAGTACCTGATCGAAGTTTCATGGTTATAATATGATATAATATAATTTGAAAACATTACCATTAAAATATACAACTCTGACCTTATAATATTGTAGAAAGAGGTACTTAATAGTATTGTACTTAGGATGAGTGGTGTCTGCTGTAGTCAATGTAGTTAGGATGATTGATGTCTGCTGTAGTCAGTGTAGTTAGGATGATTGATGTCTGCTGTAGTCAGTGTAGTTAGGATGATTGATGTCTGCTGTAGTCAATGTAGTTAGGATGATTGATGTCTGCTGTAGTCAGTGTAGTTAGGATGATTGATGTCTGCTGTAGCCAGTGTAGTTAGGATGATTGATGTCTGCTGTAGTCAGTGTAGTTAGGATGATTGATGTCTGCTGCAGTCAATGTAGTTAGGATGATTGATGTCTGCTGCAGTCAATGTAGTTAGGATGATTGATGTCTGCTGTAGTAAATGTAGTTAGGATGATTGATGTCTGCTGTAGTCAGTGTAGTTAGGATGATTGATGTCTGCTGTAGTCAGTGTAGTTAGGATGATTGATGTCTGCTGTAGTCAATGTAGTTAGGATGATTGATGTCTGCTGTAGTCAGTGTAGTTAGGATGATTGATGTCTGCTGCAGTCAATGTAGTTAGGATGATTGATGTCTGCTGCAGTCAATGTAGTTAGGATGATTGATGTCTGCTGTAGTCAATGTAGTTAGGATGATTGATGTCTGCTGTAGTCAGTGTAGTTAGGATGATTGATGTCTGCTGTAGTCAGTGTAGTTAGGATGATTGATGTCTGCTGTAGTCAATGTAGTTAGGATGAGTGATGTCTGCTGTAGTCAGTGTAGTTAGGATGATTGATGTCTGCTGTAGCCAGTGTAGTTAGGATGATTGATGTCTGCTGTAGTCAGTGTAGTTAGGATGATTGATGTCTGCTGTAGTCAATGTAGTTAGGATGATTGATGTCTGCTGTAGTCAATGTAGTTAGGATGATTGATGTCTGCTGTAGTAAATGTAGTTAGGATGATTGATGTCTGCTGTAGTCAGTGTAGTTAGGATGATTGATGTCTGCTGTAGTCACTGTAGTTAGGATGATTGATGTCTGCTGTAGTAAATGTAGTTAGGATGAGTGATGTCTGCTGTAGTCAGTGTAGTTAGGATGATTGATGTCTGCTGTAGTCAGTGTAGTTAGGATGATTGATGTCTGCTGTAGTAAATGTAGTTAGGATGATTGATGTTTGCTGTAGTAAATGTAGTTAGGATGATTGATGTCTGCTGTAGTCAGTGTAGTTAGGATGATTGATGTCTGCTGTAGTCAGTGTAGTTAGGATGATTGATGTCTGCTGTAGTTAATGTAGTTAGGATGATTGATGTCTGCTGTAGTTAATGTAGTTAGGATGATTGATGTCTGCTGTAGTAAATGTAGTTAGGATGGTTGATGTCTGCTGTAGTCAATCTAGTTAGGATGATTGATGTCTGCTGTAGTTAATGTAGTTAGGATGGTTGATGTCTGCTGTAGTTAATGTAGTTAGGATGATTGATGTCTGCTGTAGTTAATGTAGTTAGGATGATTGATGTCTGCTGTAGTAAATGTAGTTAGGATGATTGATGTCTGCTATAGTCAATGTAGTTAGGATGATTGATGTCTGCTGTAGTTAATGTAGTTAGGATGGTTGATGTCTGCTGTAGTCAGTGTAGTTAGGATGATTGATGTCTGCTGTAGTAAATTTAGTTAGGATGATTGATGTCTGCTGTAGTCAGTGTAGTTAGGATGATTTATGTCTGCTGTAGTAAATGTAGTTAGGATGATTGATGTCTGCTGTAGTAAATTTAGTTAGGATGATTGATGTCTGCTGTAGTCAGTGTAGTTAGGATGATTGATGTCTGCTGTAGTCAATGTAGTTAGGATGATTGATGTCTGCTGTAGTCAATGTAGTTAGGATGATTGATGTCTGCTGTAGTAAATGTAGTTAGGATGATTGATGTCTGCTGTAGTCAGTGTAGTTAGGATGATTGATGTCTGCTGTAGTCAATGTAGTTAGGATGATTGATGTCTGCTGTAGTAAATGTAGTTAGGATGATTGATGTCTGCTGTAGTAAATGTAGTTAGGATGATTGATGTCTGCTGTAGTAAATGTAGTTAGGATGATTGATGTCTGCTGTAGTATTGTAGTTAGGATGATTGATGTCTGCTGTAGTATTGTAGTTAGGATGATTGATGTCTGCTGTATTGTAGTTAGGATGGTTGATGTCTGCTTTAGTAAATGTAGTTAGGATGGTTGATGTCTGCTGTAGTATTGTAGTTAGGATGATTGATGTCTGCTGTAGTATTGTAGTTAGGATGATTGATGTCTGCTGTATTGTAGTTAGGATGGTTGATGTCTGCTTTAGTAAATGTAGTTAGGATGGTTGATGTCTGCTGTAGTATTGTAGTTAGGATGATTGAT
Organism: Homarus gammarus; assembly: GCA_958450375.1. Lineage (NCBI taxonomy): Eukaryota > Metazoa > Arthropoda > Malacostraca > Decapoda > Nephropidae > Homarus > Homarus gammarus. The sequence goes on from CAUDMG010001572.1 coordinate 2,315,134, forward strand.
GTCTGCTGTAGTATTGTAGTTAGGATGATTGATGTCTGCTGTATTGTAGTCAGGATGATTGATGTCTGCTGTATTGTAGTTAGGATGGTTGATGTCTGCTTTAGTAAATGTAGTTAGGATGATTGATGTCTGCTGTAGTATTGTAGTTAGGATGATTGATGTCTGCTGTAGTATTGTAGTTAGGATGGTTGATGTCTGCTTTAGTAAATGTAGTTAGGATGGTTGATGTCTGCTGTAGTATTGTAGTTAGGATGATTGATGTCTGCTGTAGTATTGTAGTTAGGATGATTGATGTCTGCTGTATTGTAGTTAGGATGGTTGATGTCTACTGTAGTATAGTTACGATGGCTGATGTCTGCTGTAGTATTGTAGTTAGGATGATTGATGTCTGCTGTAGTATTGTAGTTAGGATGGTTAATGTCTGCTGTACTCATTGAAGTTCCTTGCTGTTACTGTTGATATTGTTGCTGTTCCTGCTGTTGTAGTTGCTGTTTCGTATCTGTTACTGTTTCTGTTTTAGACTACCGTTACTGCAACTTGTGTCACCGTTACTTACCCCTCTAAGCGTTGTTCCTGGTGCCACTAATTCTCTCCCATATGGATCCTGTAGTCACACGCCACTGTTGTACTGGAAGCTCTTACGCCGAAGAAGCTTCAGCCACGGTCAGCCATCAATACATCAACTGTAGTCTTATATTATTGTTTCTGTCCCCTTGCAAGTTTTACGGTCAAGTACACACTAAAAACAGGTTGTGTTGTGTTGTGTTGACTCTTGAGATGATTCTAACACACCTTAAATTAAATCGTTCCAGGTAAGAGGAGAGAAATTCTTAAATTATCTTCGCTATCAATCAAGGACAAAGCAAAATTTAACCCAATTGGTGAACGACAATATACAGGTGTGACTTGTACAGGTGTCATTCGTGCCTTGGGGGGGTCAAAGGTCATAATTAATCATCTTTTAATTAAGTCTTGTTATACCTATCAATATTTATCCTACACGACTGGTTCCTTGGCCTTGGTACACAGGTGTGGTGACAGGTGTGGTGATAGGTGTGGTGACAGGTGTGGTGTTATTTTGTCAGTGTTCTCAGGTGTCAAGGTTACACCACAATAACCTGCCCTTTGTTGTGTTCTTGTCTCGTGTTCTATACTGTGGGAGAACGTCACTATCCCCTGACCACACCCTGAGTCATGGTACTGGTAAAGCCACACCCTGGGTCTTGGGACTGGTTAGAGCCACACCCTGAGTCTTGGTACTGGGTAGAGCCACACCCTGGACAGAATTAGTATACGCAGGGCTCTTTTTGAAGTGTATTACCTGGGATACGGATATACTATAAACCTCGCGGACAAAAACCCCACGGACAAAAACCCCACCGGACAAAAACCCCACCGGACAAAACCCCACCGGACAAAACCCCACCGGACAAAACCCCACCGGACAAAACCCCACCGGACAAAACCCCACCGGACAAAAACCCACCGGACAAAACCCCACCGGACAAAACCCCACCGGACAAAAACCCCACCGGACAAAACCCCACCGGACAAAACCCTACAGTGGCCAGTGACGACATCTTTATTCTTTGATAATATCCTTCATAACGAGATAATACGGCTCACATTGCTGACATACTCCGTTATTTACGCCTAAAAATCACAAAAAAACTTATCAATAACAGTATGTGATTCTATCCCGTGTGGACGTTTACATACATTAGCATTCAGTGTTGTGGCTGGTAGTGAGGCAGGGCGTGCACACCAGCTCCGCCCTCTGTTCACCAGGACCGTGTTGTTGCCTCAAGTGAAAGGTCGCCGGCCACGTGCTAGTAGTCAACAACAAGGTGGGTGTGGCTCAGGTGAGAGGTGGGACACGTGCCTAAGAGGTTTTGGGCGTGGTGGGCGGTGGGTGGTGGGTCACGATGAAGGGCGGCGGGAGCGGGGTCGTCACGCACCGTGGATCATCTGACCACGATACCTACCGTAACTTTCCAGGTGACCTCTGGTGTGTGGAGCGAGAGTTGCTCTACCTTCCTCCCCACCTAGAGAGAGAGAGAGAGAGAGAGAGAGAGAGAGAGAGAGAGAGAGAGAGAGAGAGAGAGTGAGTTATGTTATGTGAGGTTAAGTAACGTTAAGGTGGGTTAGGTTAGGTTAAATTGCATCAATATTCTCTGCATAACCAACCATGAAGAACGTCTCTGTATTGGTAGAGGAACACGATGATTGGTCAACCAGATAGAAAGATAGCCAGGTGATTGGTCAGCTAGACGGTAGAGGAGCACGGTAATTGGGCAGACAAATAGAAGGATAGCCAGGTGATTGGTTAGCCAGAGTCGTCCCACAATCAGTGTAGTCGATGATTAACAGAAGTGGCCCTAACGAGGCTGGCTGACTCACCTGGGCCAGTAATCAGCATGAAAAATAAACCCAGGTATCATCACATGGTCCTACCAGATCACCTTCAGGATAAGCCAATACGATGACGGCTTCCTTCCTTCCTTCCTTCCTTCCTTCCTTCCTTCCTTCCTTCCTTCCTTCCTTTACTTCCCTCCCTCCATTTATTCGTATATTTCCCTCCCACCTTCCCTTCCTTCCTCCCTCCCTCCCTCCCTCCCACCATCCTTCCTTCCTTCCTTCCCTCCCTCCCTATCTCCTTCCTCTCTCTCACCCACCTAACCTAACCTAACCTAATCACTCCCAGGTAACATCCAGGTGCCTAATCATCAGGTAATCTTTTTTTGTGTTTTTTTTTTATCTGTCATCTTCTTTAATTAGGATGTAAATTAACGCCGCTGTCTTTAGTGTTCACGATCCTTCCAACATTTACAATCAGACTCATCAGTGTTTTTTATGTGTGTGTGTGTGAGAGAGAGAGAGAGAGAGAGAGAGAGAGAGAGAGAGAGAGAGAGAGAGAGAGAGAGAGGGATGGGTAGGTAGAGAGAGAGAGAGAGGGGTGTTCAAGGCATCAGCAAATTAAACCCCTTCACAGGTAAACAAACCACAGGTAACCCACACACCTACACACTACCTGTCAACCAATTAAACCTTCCACGTGATTAATTAACCCCTTCCACAATAATAAACAGTAATACACTCTTCAAGGATTTTAATGACTTATGATATTGAGACTAATTAATTACCAGGCGTCTTTCAGGGTGATTAATGACGTCTTTTCTACCTTATTAACTCCGCTAATTAACGAAGTCTTAGCGAGGGAGATTCTAATGTTTGTGACTCACTGATAAGGCTTGAGTGATGCTGGGACGATGGATCTCTCTCTCTCTCTCTCTCTCTCTCTCTCTCTCTCTCTCTCTCTCTCTCTCTCTCTCTCTCTCTCTCTCTCTCTCGATAAATTATATGCAAATCGCGTCATGATGGAGGAGGTAGGTGTGTGAGGGAGAGAGGGAGGGAGAGAGGAAGGAGGTAGGTGTGTGAGGGAGGGAGAGAGGAAGGAGATAGGTGTGTGTGTGTGTGTGTGTGTGTGTGTGTGAGAGAGGTAGCCACTGTAGGAGCACTAAGGTAAGCATTCACCTCCACACACCACCCTGAAGGAGGAGGAGGAGTACCTGCCTGACGGAGCTACAGAAAACTGAGCAGCTCCCGACAACACACACTGTGGTTAGTTGAAGGTCGAGAGAGCCACACACACACACACACACACACACACACACACACACACACACACACACGTAACAAGCAAGCTATTTGTCAAGTACCAGGGCAGCCACACAAAACCTGGACTGCTGTGGGCTTACTCGGTGATGAATCCAGGAGGTCAGAGCTCTTGTAGGAGGGAGGGAGACGTGGTGGAGGATGGTGGTGTGAGTGAGGGAGGGAGATACGTGTTCTGTGGTGGAGGATGGTGAGGGTGAGGGAGGGGCACGTGTCCTGTGGTGGAGGATGGTGAGGGTGAGTGAGGGAGGGGGATACATGTCCTGTGGTGGAGGATAGTAGTGGTGAGGGAGGTGCACGTGTCCTGTGGTGGAGGATGGTGGTGTGAATGAGGGAGGGAGATACGTGTCCTGTGGTGGAGGTTGGTGAGGGAGGGGCACGTGTCCTGTGGTGGAGGATGGTGATGGTGATAGGGGGAGGGACCTAGTGTTCTTCTCCAGTTACACCAACATAGACTACAACGTCATGTTATCTGAGCATCACACCAACAACAAACAGCTTCTGCCCTCCACTTAAGACAGCAAAGATCTAACACCAGATTACACGACAGCTTTCAGTGGGATAATTTAAACCATAATTACTGAAAGAGAAGCATTGTGATATAATATTCGTGAGGAAAATTAAAATGGCTCCCCCTAAAAAACATGAGCATCTCTACAGCACAAGCACATCTTAACTTGTCTTGGGAGGTAGGGTCATATGAGGTGTTGACGTGAGTGGTCTTGGTGTAGCAGTCATCACGTCATTGAGGATTAATGATTCGATTGGAGCCTAATGACCCCTCCTAAACTGCCTCACCTCCCAGCTACGTTGACCCAAGAAACACACTATTATATGTAGAGGTAGATGAAGGAAGGAGTAGTTCTCTCACAACTTGAAGACGGAAAACTACAATGCTAATGTTTAAGTCACTCGCAGAATAAACTAACTAAAGAATAATAAAGAGTTAAAGATGCAGTTATTACCTTCAGAGTTAAAGTTTGTAAGCATCCGGGTCCCGATACTTGCCAGTCGTTCACCAGACAGTTGTAGGAGATGTTCTACACAGCGTCTGGAAGCGCGTAAAATGGGTAATGATAATATTCTTACTGATGCACTGTTGGGTCGGGTCTGGTGTTGTGAATCCTGGGCCTGGTGTTGTGAATCCTGGGCCTGGTGTTATGAATCCTGGGCCTGGTGTTGTGAATCCTGGGCCTTGTGTTGTGAATCCTGGGCCTGGTGTTATGAATCCTGGGCCTGGTGTTGTGAATCCTGGGCCTGGTGTTGTGAATCCTGAGCCTAGTGTTGTGAATCCTGAGTCTGGTGTTAATTAGATAACCAGCATCACCTGCTCAAAAACAAAACTATTGAAGCATAACACTTAGTCCTAACATGAACTGGAGGAAGGTGGTGTCATCTCGGGGTTTAGAAGCATCTGGGTTATTTGCATATAAGTAGCGTCTGGTTACCACAAACACGTCCATTAGTACTGACTGCCGCCTCGCTTCGCCTCGTCTCGTCTCCTGCAAGCTGCCGTCATCGTTTTCACAACACATCGTTCACTACCCACAACCATTCACCTGTACACCTTCTGCGGGCAGGTGTACATGATCATATTGTACTACTGCAGGTGTACAAACGTTTACTCCACGTAGTTTGTGTTGTAGTGAATGAAATCTTTGATGTGAGTGTGAAGTGTATTGGATTCATGCAGGCAGACGTGAATATCCAGCACCAGCAGAGAAGCCTAACCCCTGTAGGCTGAGTAGCAACCATCGTTTGTCACTCATCACCACCAAAGACACAAACCATTATACCAACTGGACCCTCACAGCACTTCATTATTACCACCCCATGAATCACATTGTTTTCAAGACATTCCAGAGAGACATTATAATGGCCTTTGTGGCGTTGTTGGGCAGCTGGTGTGAATATTAGTGATGTACTGGAGGCGGCCAGGCATGTCAAAATGGGGACCAGAGGAGACAAACTGGGTAATGGCTTAACAGAGGGGACATAGACGGGGGGGAATGACTTAACAGAGGGGACATAGACTGGGGTAATGGCTTAACAGAGGGGACATGGACTGGGGTAATGGCTAAACAGAGGAGACATAGACTGGGGTAATGGCATAACAAAGGGGACATAGACTGGGGTAATGGCTTAACAGACATAGACTGGGGTAATGGCTAAACAGACATAGACTGGGGATGGGGCGGGGTAATGGCTTAAAGGTATGTTAGATCTAGAGTCAAGAGGGGTCCGCCATGTTGCTCACAGCTGGTCTGCCCAAACTTGGTGTGTTTCTGTAGGTGTGTTTTGTAGGCGTGCTTTTGTAGGCGTGTTTTTGTAGCTGTGCTTTTGTAGGTGTGATTTAAAAGGGTTCCTGTCTGGGTATCCTCAGTTAAGGCGACCTGGATTCTTTTCACGCCAGAGGTAGAATGATCCTGTCGTATTTTTTTTTTAATTATTGATGATAAATGTACAGAAATATGACGCTTAAAGGCCGCTTAGGAATTGACCAGAAGATTAGGCACTCCAGCTTATTTCACGTCATGATTAGACCCCTCTTCTCCTCTCCCCTTCTCTCCTCTCCTCTCCTCTTCTCTTCTCTTCTCTTCTCTTCTCTTCTCTTCTCTTCTCTCCTCACACCTTCCTCCTCCTCCTCTTCTTCTCTCACCTTCCTCCTTCTCCTCTTCCCACACCTTCCTCCTCCTCCTCTTCCCACACCTTCCTCCTCCTCCTCTTCCCACACCCTCCTCTTCCCACACCTTCCTCCTTCTCCTCCTCTTCCCACACCTTCCTCCTCCTCCTCTTCCCACACCTTCCTCCTCCTCCTCTTCCCACACCTTCCTCCTTCTCCTCCTCTTCCCACACCTTCCTCCTCCTCCTCTTCCCACACCTTCCTCCTCCTCCTCCTCCTCCTCCTCTTCCCACACCTTCCTCCTCCTCCTCTTCCCACACCTTCCTCCTCCTCCTCTTCCCACACCTTCCTCCTCCTCCTCTTCCCACACCTTCCTCCTCCTCCTCTTCCCACTCCTCCCACGTGACCATCCATCACCACAGCCACCGTGAGATGCGACACTAATGCAGCTCAGCCTCTTCATTACTTTAATATCCACCACAGACTTGGGCGGGTTGACTGTGTTGTACTGTGTTGTGTTGTACCGTGTTGTGTTGTGTTGTACCGTGTTGTGTTGTGTTGTACTGGGTTGTGTTGTATTGTGTTGTGTTGTACCGTGTTGTGTTGTATTGTGTTGTACTGTGTTGTGTTGTACCGTGTTGTGTTGTATTGTGTTGTGTTGTACCGTGTTGTGTTGTACCGTGTTGTGTTGTGTTGTGTTGTACCGTGTTGTGTTGTACTGTGTTGTGTTGTACTGTGTTGTGTTGTACTGTGTTGTGTTGTATTGTGTTGTGTTGTACCGTGTTGTGTTGTGTTGTATTGTGTTGTGTTTTATTTTGTTGTGCTGTGTTGTATTGTTTTGTGTTGTTGTGTTCTGTTCTGTGTTGAGTTGTGGTCAGATAAAGAAATTACTATGTGTGTGTGTGTGTGTGTGTGTTGGACGAGGACACCATCCCCAGCATCGTGTAGTACACTGTATAGTTCATATTGGCGGAAGTTGTCACCACAAAACTTGAATCTTTGAAGACGAGATTAAGGGCCTCGTGTGTCAGGGCTCCACGTGATACCTAACCTAACCTAACCTAACCTAACCTAACCAAACCTAACCTAACCTAACCTAACCTAACCTAACCTCTGGCAGTATGACCCCTCAGGTAGATGTTGACAACTCAAAATGTAAAGTGTGAGTGGACAGACATACGGCCAGACACTCCGACACTGTGTATGGGATCAGTTCCAAAGAGGATGGAATGGGGTGCACGATAAACTGGCTTAGCTGCCACCACAAGTACCACCCACGTCACTGACATTACCACCACCGCCACCCTATACCGCAGGACACGTGCCCACTTCCCCTTCCTCCCCTCCCTCTCCCCTCCTACTCACCATCTCGGATACCCTCTACCACCACTATCACCGATCATCATCATCATCCCCACTACCACTATCACCCACTACCACTATCACCCACCACCACTATCACCCACCACCACTATCACCCACCACCACTATCACCCACCACCACTATCACCCACCATCATCATCACCCACCACCACTATCACCCACCACCACTATCACCCACCATCATCATCACCCACCATCATCATCACTACCACCACCATCCCTGACTTAATTTACTCACGGGACAGCATCAATAACTCACCAACACACTCCACAAGGTCTTCTGAACTAACACACCTTCTCGCTACACCTCAGCAGGACACGTGACAAGGCCAGAACACACCTGTCATTAGTACAACTACCACATGACAGGTTACTCAAAGGTAGCCAGAATACCATATATGAGAGGAAGGTGAGGGAGGTATAAGGTATCTGGGTGTAGGTGGTGTTAGGTGATGCTTGAGGATGAAGGAGATCAGGTAGTGTGAGGGAGGGAGGGAGAGGGAGGGGGGGTAGTCTACTTGGGAGGTATACCTGTCTATTACTTAATAATCTAGAGTATAATTACCTGAGTTACGGATTCCTAGTGTTTTGATGGTATCTCTTTGTTGTTTATTATTTGTTTACCATTATCAAGGGGGGGGGGGTTTACCTCTTGTGTATATCATGTTTTAATCATATTATTTTTCTCCTTGCAGGTATGTTGTGGATCCCGTTTGTGATGGAGTGGTGTAGCGGGTGAAGTGAAGGTGAGTGGTGCGCGGCGTCGAGCACCTGGTGACAGTGAGGCAGGTACTGGTGGTGTCTGTCTGTTTGTCTGTCCTCTGCTGGAACTTGTTCTCAGTCCACCGCCTCCTTCAGCGTCATCTCCTATCTTATACATTCATTAACCTCACAGCCTCTCTTTATCCCTGTCCTTCACCTTCCTCTCCCTCTCCTGCGTGTGTCGCCCAGGTGAGGTGATCAGGTGTGGTGGTGAGAGTGACGCGCGCACCGGGGCATCACGACATAAGATCTGGGTCTGCCAGGGACCTCACGCCGTCATCAACACAGCCTCAGCCTCATAATTTGTATCAACAATGTGTCAGAAAGTGATTACCTGACCCGGAGTACACCAGCGACTGTCACCAACACGTGTTGTGAGCGTCTCAGCCTCCCTCCCTCTCCCTCTCTGACAGCTTGAGTTTTTTATCAAACGTGACCACGACTGTTGTCTCCCATTTTGGTCCCTCATAATTACACGCTCTGATAATCTCAGTAGAATTCATTTCTTCGCCTATTGTGGAGGCGGAGTGAGGGATGGGCGGCGGGAGGGCGTTGTCAGGATATCACTATCAGGATGATGATGCTGAGTAGAGAGGGAAGGAGGGAGGGAGGCGATAAAGGACGCTACAGGCAGGATGTGGAGGAGACGCCAGGGTGGTGGTACACCTTGTGATACACCCGCCAGTGGGGGGGGGGGGGGGGGCTACCACTCACAGGGCTCGTCGTCAGGGAAGATTACTGATGACAACACTAATTCTTTCAGGTGTTAGTGGCGGAAGGTTATTTAATTAAAGTTATTTAGTAAGGGTTGTTAAATTGAGAAAATTTTAACTTAATCTAACTTTACTTAACCTAACGTACCTGACCCAGACACTGTAGCTATCCCAAAGTGCATGTCACCATATTGGGTCAGCCTTATCACACCCTTAGTAGTACAGCACAATCATCACCACCACCACAATACGGGGTACACACCATCGCCACTGCAACACGGGACACACCATCACCACTACAGCATCCCCATCACCACCACAATACGGGGCACACGCCATCACCACTACAACACGGGACACACCATCACCACCACAATACGGGGCACACGCCATCACCACTACAACACGGGACACACCATCACCACTACAGCATCCCCATCACCACCACAATACGGGGAACACACCATCACCACTACAACACGGGACACACCATCACCACTACAGCATCCCCATCACCACCACAATACGGGGCACACGCCATCACCACTACAACACGGGACACACCATCACCACCACAATACGGGGCGCACGCCATCATCACTACAATACGGGGCACTCACCACTACAGAACGGGACACACACACCATGACCACCACAGCATCCCCATCACCACCACAATACGGGGCACACGCCATCATTACTACAATACGGGGCACACGCCATCACCACTACAATACGGGGCACTCACCACTACAACACGGGACACACACCATCACCACCACATCACCACCGCCACAGCAAATAACAACCCCCCACCACTACATCCCTCTGATTCCCCCCTACAGGAGGTGGGACCTGCCTCTCGTCACAACCCCTGCTGGCGGCTGGCTGGTCCCCGGTAGATCCATTACCCCAGCTCCTCCCACCGAGCCTCGACGTGTTATTATTGTATTACTGATGTGGGCCCCAAGATGGCGTTTAGGCCGGGGTGAGGACGAGGTAATGAGAGCCTAGTGGCGCTCTCTCGTGATAGTGGTAGAGGTGTGTCGACCCCTTGCACCACTACTAGAAACACCACTGTCACTACCACCACCGTCTTAAGGTATCTCTTGGTGTCACCTTGAGAGGGCAACACACTTGTTCTTCTCCCTATACACCTTACCTTCATAACCAGACATACAGGCGTGAGTGGACTGTTCTTATTGGTGACATTCTTTGTGTTCGGCTTGTGTCCTCTTCTTACCTTTCACCAATATCCACAAGATGAGGCCATATTCTTAAAAAATTTCCTCCACGAGTCTTGGGATTTAGTTCACAGTGTGGCTGCTAGGAGGATTAATATAAACAAACGTGGAGACTTACAAAAATGATTCCTCACTAACTATACGATATTCGATTGCGATTTAATTTACTGTTTGGCCGCTAGAGGCGCTATTTTGAGACCGCACGACTTTTAAAGAGATAAATACTTTTGCATTTTTAACATTGTGTCGTAATTAAAGAAAAACGGGTTATAAGACAGGTAATGGATGGTGGTGTGGGGCAGGTGTGAAGTGGACGTATGCCTCAGTCTCACCTGGACACACACTCACCTGTCCACACACTCACCTGGCGCTCATTAGTTGTGATGGATGATGGCGGTTGAGGCGGCACCTGTCACTCATCCACATATGATAATTGGAAACCTTCAACACCCGCCAGCAAGTGTAGTTTGTGGTGGTCGGCGTCATCACACCATTGTCTCGCCTCAGGTGTTATGGTGTCTACCTCTAACCCCCACCTCCTCCACCTTCACCTAACCTAACCCCCACCTCCTCCACCTTCACCTAACCTAATCTAACCCCCACCTCCTCCACCTTCACCTAACCTAACCCCCACCTCCTTCACCTAACCTAACCCCCACCTCCTCCACCTTCACCTAACCTAACCCCCACCTCCTCCACCTTCACCTAACCTAACCTAACCTCCTCCACCTTCACCTAACCCCCACCTCCTCCACCTTCACCTAACCTAACCTAACCCCCACCTCCTCCACCTTCACCTAACCTAACCCCCACCTCCTTCACCTAACCTAACCCCCACCTCCTCCACCTTCACCTAACCTAACCTAACCCCCACCTCCTCCACCTTCACCTAACCTAACCTAACCTAACCAATAACAGAAATAGCAACATTCAAATTTTCCTAAAAGTTTTCGATACCTGGACCAGTTTTCTCTAAATTACAACAAAAAGTATAAATATTACTTTCTAAACTTTTTCTGCCAAAGTATACATATTGATGGCTACTTTATACATATACATAGTTAATTTTTTACCCATGTGACTTAAAGTGTGTGTGTGTGTGTGTGTTCTGTACAGGTGTGTGAGGAGGAAGCTACCTTTACAAGAGCTAATCATTCAGTACGTTTACCTCTGTCACCTTAATTAGTGTAAGTAAGTCAACACAGGTACACAGTATCTCACCTTTAGTATTGTAATGAGAACAATTAATTATTTTAGAATTCTGAGTTATTTTAGAATTCTGATTTAGGATTCTGATGTAGGATTCTGAGTTAATTTAGTAATCTGAGTTATTTTAGAATTCTGATTTAGGATTCTGAGGTATTTTATGATTCTGATTTAGGATTCTGACTTAATTTAGAATCATGATTTTGGATTCTGATTTATTTTAGGATTCTGAGTTAATTTAGAATTCTGATTTAAGATTCTGAGTTATTTAGCTGTGAGTGTTTACCGCGTCATGGACCCAAGACTTTACCTGGTAATTTCAACGCCACGTGATAAATAATCTTAACCTCGACAAAGACTGAAATAACGTGAAAGTATTAGCTATTTTAATTTCTTTCAACAAATTTATACGGTGAATGAAAGGAAGTAAATTTATTAAAGTGACGAGTCTTTCGGGATTTATCTAAGTTACTCCTAAAATCTTAAAAAAAATCCCGTTTTCTATATTTTCCCAGGTCGTTTTTTTTTTTCTCGATTCAAGCATTGTGCATCGACAGCCTGAGCAGTTATCATCGCCTGGCATTCCTTCTCCCTCGATCAGGGTATTTTAAGTTCCATCAGACGAACAGACTCCCATATTCTGCTTGCACTGGCGTTCTGTTTTAGGTTAGGTGTCTCACTCGCCGCCCCGCCAGGTTAGGTGTCTCACTCGCCGCCCCGCCAGGTTAGGTGTCTCACTCGCCGCCCCGCTAGGTTAGGTGTCTCACTCGCCGCCCTGCTAGGTTAGGTGTCTCACTCGCCGCCCCGCCAGGTTAGGTGTCTCACTCGCCACCCCGCTAGGTTAGGTGTCTCACTCGCCGCCCCGCCAGGTTAGGTGTCTCACTCGCCGCCCCGCCAGGTTAGGTGTCTCACTCGCCGCCCCGCTAGGTTAGGTGTCTCACTCGCCGCCCCGCTAGGTTAGGTGTCTCACTCGCCGCCCCGCTAGGTTAGGTGTCTCACTCGCCGCCCCGCCAGGTTAGGTGTCTCACTCGCCGCCCCGCCAGGTTAGGTGTCTCACTCGCCGCCCCGCTAGGTTAGGTGTCTCACTCGCCGCCCCGCCAGGTTAGGTGTCTCACTCGCCGCCCCGCCAGGTTAGGTGTCTCACTCGCCGCCCCGCCAGGTTAGGTGTCTCACTCGCCACCCCGCTAGGTTAGGTGTCTCACTCGCCGCCCCGCCAGGTTAGGTGTCTCACTCGCCGCCCCGCCAGGTTTGGTGTCTCACTCGCCGCCCCGCCAGGTTAGGTGTCTCACTCGCCGCCCCGCTAGGTTAGGTGTCTCACTCGCCGCCCCGCTAGGTTAGGTGTCTCACTCGCCGCCCCGCCAGGTTAGGTGTCTCACTCGCCGCCCCGCCAGGTTAGGTGTCTCACTCGCCGCCCCGCTAGGTTAGGTGTCTCACTCGCCGCCCCGCTAGGTTAGGTGTCTCACTCGCCGCCCCGCTAGGTTAGGTGTCTCACTCGCCGCCCCGCCAGGTTAGGTGTCTCACTCGCCGCCCCGCCAGGTTAGGTGTCTCACTCGCCGCCCCGCTAGGAGAGACGATAGTGCGTGTGACCAACAGTGTTTACGGCGGCCTCTTTACCTTTATGTCTTCCTGTGTCTGGGTGGCGGTCACTGGCGGCCTCTAGCGGGTGTGGGCGGTCACTGGCGGCCTCTAGCGGGTGTGGGCGGTCACTGGAGGTCTCTAGCGGGTGTGGGCGGTCACTGGAGGTGTCTAGCGGGTGTGGGCGGTCACTGGCGGCCTCTAGCGGGTGTGGGCGGTCACTGGCGGCCTCTAGCGGGTGTGGGGGGGTCACTGGCGGCCTCTAGCGGGTGTGGGCGGTCACTGGCGGCCTCTAGCGGGTGTAGGCGGTCACTGGCGGCCTCTAGCGGGTGTGGGCGGTCACTGGCGGCCTCTAGCGGGTGTGGGCGGTCACTGGAGGTCTGTAGCGGGTGTGGGCGGTCACTGGAGGTCTCTAGCGGGTGTGGGCGGTCACTGGAGGTCTCTAGCGGCTGTGGGCGGTCACTGGAGGTCTCTAGCGGGTGTGGGCGGTCACTGGCGGCCTCTAGCGGGTGTGGGCGGTCACTGGTCTCCTCTGGCGACTGTAGGCGGCCACGCTGATTAGAGGAAAACCTTATTCAGGAAATTATGGTTGATTGTTGTGATGATGCACACACACACACACACACACACACACACACACACACACACACACACACACTATGACAATACCTAACCTAACCTAACCTAACCTAACCTCACCCGTATCTGGCATAGCATCACAGTGAAGGGTGGTAGAGGCAGTGTCAGTACAGGTAAACAAAGGCGACCTTGAGTTACCTGGGGGTTACAATAGTTACGCCATCTGTTGGGGGGATGAGGCAAATGATGCTACTCTCACACCCCTCCCCCCCTCCCCCTGACACTACCCCCCCCCCCCAACCCCCTGATACTACCCCTTCGTCCTGACACTCACCTCTCCCTTGATATTCACCTCCCCCACCTCTCTCCCTCCTCCCCAATCCTCACCCTCCCTCTCTCACCTCCTCCATCATCACCCTCCCTCCCTCCCTCCCTCCTCATCATCCACACCTCATTCTTTTCTTCACACTATTGCAAAAACCAATTGGTTATGCCTTAAAAAACATTAACTTTATCTTCTACTGTAATGAACACACACACACACACACACACACACACACACACACACACACACACACGTAACTTGTTTATAATACGCGTCAGATAACATTACCTACCTGAGTCGTCTCGCAACAGTAATGAAGTCATTATGTGTCACCTGCGTAGAGAGAGAGAGAGAGAGAGAGAGAGAGAGAGAGAGAGAGAGAGAGAGAGAGAGAGAGAGAGTCTCACATCACTATTACCAAACTGCTTTAGCTGCCGTGTTGGTATCGCCCATTACTACATCACGCGATCATCACACTGGCTCTCGATCGTCATTTTGTTTACTGTTATTGTTCTTCCCCTATACACTGAGAACTTATATTTTAGGTGATGAACTATAGATTATATACATGGGTGAGATACTGCTGCTGCCATGTGGTATATAAGTATTGTATACGATCAGCGCACCTTGCTTGTGTAAGTGTGGTCACAGGTGGGCTTGTGACGTTACCCCGCCACCACCCCTCCCCCACCCCACTCCACCCCATCATTATCGTCATCTCGCCACCCATCCACCCTAACGCCCTGTTCAAAAATGGTCGACCAAGATTAACGTTGTGGCCCCTGGGGTAAAGAGGGATTTTTTCGGTTGCATGGCCAGGTTGGTGTGTGGCCCGGGACCCGCGGGGCACTACCCTCCTGCCCCGCTTTAGCCGACGGTGGTGTTGTCCTGCCCGCCACCCACTACCACCCATCACCCACTTCTCTCCACCACACACCACCTAGTACCTACCACTACCACATAGTACTAAATCCTACCACCCACCTACCACCCAAATCTCCATCATACAGTCATTACCACCTACCACCACCATACCACCCACCTACACCCCCGCTATACCACCTACCATTCACCTACCACCCACACAGTCACTACCACCTACCTACACCCTACACTACCCAGGTTTAGTGTGAACTCTTCTAACCTAAACACGCTGCTATCAAGACCTATGTTAAGTAATAGAGTAAAGAATGGCTACCTGTATCACAACTGTATATAGTTAACTGTGAGGTGACCTGCACGACCACTGCCCGCTACTGTGTATTGGGCAGTGTGAGGGGGCGATCTACTGCTGCACACCGACTACACGACTCGCTGTTTACCTCACCTCTCTCCCATGAGCTCCTACCCTCACACCTCCGCCCTCACACCTCTGTCTACAGGTGAGCTTCCCGTGTTATTACCAGCAGCTCGCAAGTCACCATAACCCCTTGAGCCACGGTGATCAGAGTATACCAATAATATGTCATACATCAGACTTGCTTCACCGTGGTCGTGTTGTTGTCGTCGTCCAGGTAGCTCATTACACGTTCGTCACGCGGCCAGGTAAGTCATGCCAAGTAGAGGGAGGCTGGGGAGGTGATGATGACGGGTGACTGCCTGGTCCTGGTCCTGATCCTATAGCACTGATTCTATAGTCCTGACATTGGCACTTATCCTGGCACTATTCCTGGTTCTGGCTCTATCCTGGTTCTGCTGCTGGACGGTGTGAGGCACTGAGAGAAGCTGTCACTCCTAGCTCTGAATATGACACCTTTAAACACGCTAATTACTTCACCTGGTGTGTTACAGGGGGAAATAACGCCTGACTGTTCACCACGCCACACCACACCACACCACGCCACGCCACACCACACCACACCACGCCACACCACGCCACACCACACCACACTATCATATGATCACACACATCTGTTTTCCTAGACCACAGTAACCCAGTGACCTCCTGACCTGAGGTACACGAATAGAAATACAGAAAATAAATGAAAACTTAATAGTATATGATTATAAATGAATAAAAACCCAAACTACTGTAGACTGATAGTGAAATATTGTAAAAGAGAAACCTGCACGTTGAAGGCCAGTTATGTTCATGATTAAATAACAGCTGAAACAAAGTAATTACACAGTTAGTCACAGTCAGAAAAAAAGTACATTGTTAGAGTCAAAAACTGGAGGTAGGAAGGAGCCCCCCCCCCCCCCCCCAAAAAAAAAATATATATCAAGTCACTGCTGCAAGAAAACCTCCATTGTGAGCATTACCGTGGGGGGGGGGCGAGCACTACGGTAGCGGAGGATAATTAGCGAAAATGGCTTGATCCGGCCGAGCGCTAAAGGTCAGCGGAAAATTGCTATGTGTTCCTGTTCTGTGATGGTCGCTTCAGGGAGTCACACAGGGGCCTGGAGGGAGGGGGGATGCTGGAGGGGATGTGTGTGTGAACTCTCTCTCAACATCCCCATTCACCAGGAGTGTCACGAGGCCAAGGACTCAAATATCACAACACCACCCATTACTCTTATGTCCTGGTGACGCACTTTTATACCAGTCAGTGACACACTCCTGTAGAAGGCGCACCAGCAATTAACCTTACACCTTCAGGCACCTCTTACATATCTTACATATCTCTTCATTAATTTGTGAATAGAAATATTTTAAGACTGAAATTTGTTATACATTTTAGTTATGTTTCTTATATAATTTTTGCTAGTCATTCATGTATTCATTATTCAATACCAGTTACCGTTTATTCACCATTTATTTATTTATTTATATATAAACTCAATATGTTATAAAATTTCAGTAATTAAGGTAAATGTTTCTCAGGTGAATTTTGTAATGGGGAGCTTATAGTTATTCATTTTTAGTGACTTATTCATTTTGTATGCTTATATTTTATGAGTGAGTGAGAGGAACAGGTTACACCATTCATTCATTCTTTCAGTGTGGGTCATTCATAGAGGCGTTACCACCTGTTTGTAGCACAGCTCAGCTCAGTGGTGGTGGTGGTGATACTTGTGGTGATGATTGTGGTAGTGTTGGTGGTAAAAGTTGTGATGGTGGTGGTGATAGTTGTGGTGGAGTTGGTGGTGGTAGTTATGGTGGAGTGGAGATGGTGGTTGTTGTGGTGGTGGTTACCCTCGGTGATTACAGGTGCTCGTTACACTTGTTAATGTCGGGAGAGTTCACGAAGGTCACCACCTGTGTGTGTGTGTGTCCGTCCTTGAAGTGGTGGGGATGTGACCAGATGTTGCCTTAATGGTGATGCTGTTTTATGCTGTCCTGATGCTGTTATCCTCTACGTACATCCACACAGGTAGATGACACTCTACCTGGGATGCTGCAGCGCTGTCCTTGTTCTCCCTCTCCCCTTAGCATTCACCTAGTCCTATGCTGTGTTGCTGTGCTGTGTTGTGTTGTGTTGCTGTGCTGTGTTGTGTTGCTATACTGTGTTGTGTTGTGTTGCTCTGCTGTGTTGTGTTGCTGTACTGTGCTGTGTTGTGTTGCTATACTGTGTTGTGTTGCTGTGCTGTGTTGTGTTGCTGTGCTGTGTTGTGTTGCTATACTGTGCTGTTGTTGTATATTAACACAAATTACTACCGCTTCCAGGAGTCATACGTTCCGCTGTGTGATTCTATTAGTGCTGGTGGTGGTGGTGGTGATGATGATGGTGATGATGATGATGGTAGTGGCGGTGGTGAAGGAGGTAGTGGTGATGATGGTAGACAGGTACAGTGAGTGGTGGTGGTGGTGGTGGTGGTGATGATGATGATGATGATGATGGTAGTGGCGGTGGTGAAGGAGGTAGTGGTGATGATGGGAGACAGGTACAGTGAGTGGTGTTGGTGGTGGTGGTGGTGGTGATGATGATGGTAGTGGTGAAGGAGGTAGTGGTGATGATGGGAGACAGGTACAGTGAGCGGTGGTGGTATTGGTGATGGTAGACAGGTAGGTATGGTGGGTGGTCGTGAGGAGGACTAGTGAGGGAGGTATGGTGATGGGTGGTCGTGAGGAGGACCAGTGAGGGTGGTATGGTGATGGGTGGTCGTGAGGGGGACTAGTGAGGGAGGTATGGTGATGGATGGTCGTGAGGACTAGTGAGGTAGGTATGGTGATGGGTGGTCGTGAGGAGGACTAGTGAGGGAGGTATGGTGATCAAAGCTTCCTTACATGACACTTATTTATTTATTTATCTGTTATATCTTTCTTTATTTTTATTTATTTTTCTTTCTTTATTTATTTTTCTTAATTTTTCTTTCTTTTCTTTCTTTCTTCCTTCATTTATTTATTTATTTGTTTATTTATTTATTGATGAAGGGAAGTTTAAAATAGCTGGAGGCGACGTGACCATAGGGGGGGGGGGGGGATGTCACTGCTGCTGGCTGCCTCCTACCATCCTCTTACAGACAGACAGACAGACAGACAGACAGAGAAACACGAAGATAGGTACAGAGACAGACAGACAGATACACTCAACCTTAAGCAAAGTAGTAACAGTAAACCTCAACAGACTGTGTTATGAGCATTAATTCTCGACCTCCCCTCCCTTCTCCCCTCACCTTTCCTTCCCCCCCCCATCCCCTCCCCTCCCCCGATCCCCTCCTCTCCCCTCACCTCCCCTCATCATGATCTCACTTCACCTATTTAAGTAACGTGGACCTATTACCATGTTCACTATGATGATGTCACGAGTAAAAACTGGTTGACTGGCTCCTCCTTCCTTGGTCTACCTCCACTCACCCCCCACTCACCCCCCACTCACCCTCCACTCACCCCCCACTCACCCCTCACTCACCCTCCACTCACCCCCCACTCACCCTCCACTCACCCCCACTCACCCTCCACTCACCCCCCAACACTCTCACCCCCACTCACCCCTTAACTTTATAATTACTCCCGTTATTTTTAATTAAGAGTCGAGGATTTTGTCTTTAAATTATGGTATCCTGGGTAATTAGGCGAGATGACCAGGGGCATCAGGGAGGGAGGAAAGGCCGTCATCTCAGGGCGGGGAGAGTGTGTGTGTCAGGTGTGGTAGCTTCATTTACCTGCATGACGAGGCCCTTCCCTATACCCTCCTCTGTGTGTGTGTGTGTGTGTGTGTGTGTGTGATAATAATAATAATAATAATAATTAACGGTTTATTGTATAGCACAGCAGCTAGAGACTGAAAATATACAATGGACAATAGGGAGTAGATTTTTTAACAAAAGCTTTCAGTACAAAAAGGAGACATGGAGTTACTGGTAATTTGGTGTTGTGGAGTAATCACGTGGTTGTAGGTCGCCACACTGTTGGTATTGTAACAACATAAGAATGGAGGAAACCGCAGCGGGCCTATTGGTCCATACTGAGCAGTCACGTTTACACCCAACCCCAATTGCTCATATATCTATCCGACTTGTGTTTGAAGGTATCCAGCGTATTCGAGTTAATGGTGATTTTTGGTAATTTGTTCCACTCGTCCACTACTCTATTTCCAAATCAATGTTTACCTATTTCACGCCTGAATCTAAATTTGTCTGATTTAAAACTATTGTTACGAGTTCGCTCCTGGTTGGATAGTTTGAGTACCTTTGTTATATCACCTTTCTTTAGCCCTGACTTCCATTTATACACCTCTATCATATTGCCCCTCACTCTACGTCTCTCGAGGGAGTGCAGATTAAGATGCTTTAACCTGTCTCTGTACTCAGGGTTCCTTATGCCCGGACTCCCTTCCTTTTTAAACCATCTCTTAAAAAATATATATTGTCAACGTATTAATATTTTTTGTAATACCTACTATATATACCTACTTTTGTTGTGCCACCAAAACTGTTTTATCAGAAATTATCATGTAGGTAGATAGAAAGTACCCTTGTAATAAATATACTTCTCAACTGGACATAATCCTGGCGACTCTGTCCTCTTGTTTTGCCTTAATACAACTCATATTGTACTGCCTTATGTTTATGGTTATCAACTCCACTGTAAAGTATGTAAGTATATACAGGTGCAGGTAGATAGGTGCTGCTCGAACCCCAGTGCAGGTAGACAGGTGCTGCTCGACCCTGGTGCAGGTAGACAGGTGCTGCTCGACCCTGGTGCAGGTAGACAGGTGCTCGACCCTGGTGCAGGTAGACAGGTGCTGCTCGACCTCCGGTGCAGGTAGACAGATGCTGCTCGACCCTGGTGCAGGTAGACAGGTGCTGCTCGACCCCCGGTGCAGGTAGACAGGTGCTGCTCGACCCCCGGTGCAGGTAGACAGGTGCTGCTCGACCCCCGGTACAGGTAGACAGGTGCTGCTCGACCCCCGTTGCAGGTAGACAGGTGCTGCTCGACCCCCGTTGCAGGTAGACAGGTGCTGCTCGACCCTAGTGCAGGTAGACAGATGCTGCTCGACCCCCGGTACAGGTAGACAGGTGCTGCTCGACCCCCGTTGCAGGTAGACAGGTGCTGCTCGACCCCCGTTGCAGGTAGACAGGTGCTGCTCGACCCTCGTGCAGGTAGACAGATGCTGCTCGACCCCCGGTACAGGTAGACAGGTGCTGCTCGACCCCCGTTGCAGGTAGACAGGTGCTGCTCGACCCCCGTTGCAGGTAGACAGGTGCTGCTCGGCCTTGGTGCAGGTAGACACGTGCTGCATCAGGTAGGAGGGCGGTGAGGGCTTTGTGTGGCGGCCGGAATCAATATTTACCTTTGAGTGTTAATAGTGACCACCTGGCTTAATGGAGCTACAGGTGGGCCAGGTGAGGGTGGGCAAAGGTCTCTATCTATCTGTCTGTCTGTTTGTCCATCTATCTATCTATCTATCTGTCTGTCTGTCTGTCTGTCTCTGTCTTTCTGTCTATCTATCTGTGCCTATGACCTTACCACTGAGCATGCCTCCACACACACACACACACACACACACACACACACACACACACACACACACACACACACACACACACACACACGTACCCTTGTTGACCAATCACTATTTAGTCACGGGAGCATCATTAATCACGTTCACAGGTAGTTAGGGCACGTGCTGGCCGGCCGACACGTGCAGGTCAGTATGTCAGGCACGTGTACAGGAGCTCTCTACCTTCCCCTGGCACGTGTGGTCGCTACCTGGACACCTGGATTCACCTGAGACTGTGTATGTATGTACTGTATGTGTTTGGGGGGGTGCATACTGACCACCTGTATACACACACACAGTATTGCTAATTACTGGATTATGGTCATCTAATTAATTCCCGGCACACCTGGCCCATTAACACACCTGGCCTTTCTGCCTACCTGTGGGGGGGGGGGGGGGATGGCCAGGTAGGCTGTGTCCTTGTGTCTTTCTATTTATATAAAGTTAAAGGTCTCTCTCTCTCTCTCTCTCTCTCTCTCTCTCTCTCTCTCTCTCTCTCTCTCTCTCTCTCTCTCAGGTTAGGTTAGGTTTAAGTGAAATAAGCTAGGGTAGAGATTCCTTAACTTCACACAATCTGACGTCACCATCACATTTACAACCTTTAACTTGTAGATTATAATTATGTCCCTCTGACAGTAGGAAAGTTGTTTTCAATGTGGTTGTGTGTTGTAATCTCCCCAGGTCCCATTCCTTAATAGTATAACCCTATTAGTATTTTGTGTGTATGTGCAGGTAGGAGGACCTCTGCGCACCAGCCGTCTCCACTCTCTCCTGGAGAATATATGGGACAAGGAGGAAATCCCCCGAGCTCTTAAAGACGCCTCCATCGTCAATATTTATAAGAACAGGGGAGACCGGTCAGACTGTGGCAACTACCGCGGGATTTCACTGCTGTCCGTAGCTGGCAAGATTATTGCCTGAGTCCTCCTAAACAGATTTCTTCCTGAGGCGGAAAACTTCCTCCCAGATTCTCAATGTGGCTTTAGACCATTACGTGGCACCACTAACATGATCTTTGCTGCAGAGAACAGCATCGTGACCTGTACATGGCCTTCATCGACCCAACCAATTAAGACCTTCGACTTGGTCAATAGGGAAGCCCACTGGCGGACCCTCAGCCGTTTTGGCTGTCCATCAAAATTCATCGCTATTGTGAGGCAATTCCACGATGGCATGAACGGCAGTGTTCTGCACATTGGCACCCAGTCTGAGTTCTTCCCCATCCAAACGGGGGTAAAACAAGGATGTGTACTGACACCAACTGTCTTTTTCATTTTCTTTGCTGCCTTCCTTACTCGTGCCAGCGCCAATTTAGCCGGCGGGGTGGACATCCAGTACTGGATGAAGGGTCTTTTCAACATAAGACGAATCCAGGCAGGAGCAAAGGTTTCGGCAGCTTCCATTGCTGAACTTCAGTATGCAGACGACCTCACCCTCGTCGCTCACACTGAATGTGACCTACAGGAGATCCTAAACACCTACGCAGATGCTTATGCACACTTCGGTCTTGAGGTGAATGTATGTAAGACTCAAGTTATATTTCAGCATGCCCTTGGCTTAGCCACACCTCCTCCATCCATCCAGCTTAACGGTACTACCCTCTCTAATTTTAGCCCACTTTCAATGTCTCGGCTCCCACCTGTCCACCACCGCAGACATTGGTGAAGATATTCAACATCGGATCAGTTGTGCATCTCAAGCCTTTGGCAGACTCCGTACCTGTGTCTTCAGCTGTAGGGAGCTGAAATTATATACAAAGCTGCACAGGAGCAGTGATCCTCCCCACCCTGCTATATGGCAGTGAAACATGGGTCACATGCTCACATACAGGAGGCACCTCAAGGCACTTGAAAACTTTCACCAACATAATCTACGTTGTTCCATCCTCCGAGTTCGCTGGGAAGACAGGAGAACAAATGCCAGTATTCTCCCTGACACCAACTGTAGGAGCATCGAGGCAACCATTATCCACGAGCAACTATGTTGGAACGGCCATGTTACTCGCATGGTCGACAGTAGATTGCCAAAGCAGCTACTTTACAGTCACCTAACGAATAGTAAATTTAACTCTGGCGGGCAACTGAAAAGGTTTAAGGATAGTCTTAAGACAGACCTGATAAAGTGCCAAATCGGACCCCTCACCTGGGAGACGATTACACCACACCGTAACGCTTGGAGGAGCAGCACACAAGAAGGTGTCAATACTTCGAGTTAGCCCGACTGCAAACCGAGGCAGACAAGCGCCAACGCCGGAAAGACGCTGCCGCCTTCCTTCCCGGACTAGATGCAGCCCTCCACATGTGCATTATCTGTGATCGACCCTGCTGGTCCTGTATCAGCCTCTTTAGTCACCTCGGAACTCACCAACCTACAGTAGGTGACACCCTTAATAACTCGTATCATTTTATCATAGCTGGATGATCGTCATATTCCATTACGAGTGACAGCAAAGTAGTGGTAGTAGTAGTAGTAGTGTGTTTATGTTTATCCACCATAAGAAAATATTAATATATATTTTTTCTTCCCTGGTATGACCCACATGGTATAGGGACACGGTAGGTAGGTATAAGTAACACATAGTAATCTACCTCAAGTACCTCCTTATACCCAGGGACATTTACAGTATACATTTATGTCGTAAATACCTCCAAGTACCTCTCACCTCCTCAATACCCTCCCCCACACTACATCAAGATCCTGAACCACCATTGTCACTAAGCTCCCTCTACCTTCCCCAGGCCGCTAAAACTCTTTCAACTGGGATAAACGTCCATCATCTTACCACCGCAAAGGTCCTCCTCCTCCTCCACCGCCACCTTCTTGATCCTCTCTCACAGTGAATGAAATAATACCGTCGTCTTCAGGGGGTGTCAAAACAAGGGGATGGAGGAGGAGATTGAGTGACTGAGTGGCTGGCGGTGTGTGTGTGTGTGAGCCAGAAGAGATATTACACTGCACTGTATACACCTGTCACAAACAACTCATCCCTTCTTACCTTAAGTCTTCACGCTGTACTCATAAATTCGTATGATAGTTCCCTCCCGCACCCAGGGTTGAGGATAAGAGGTGGTGTTAGTGTGTGTGTGTAGGTTTGGTGGATGCAGCTGTGGAATGTCTTTAGGTGGTTCAGTTGCCTTCATTGTGTGACGTATAGCTTAGAGGTGAGGCAGTTGGAAGTGTTCTTACATCTTCACTCAAGGGGAAGACTTAACGTTTCTACCATTGATAAGAGTCTGGGTTCGTGTGTTCAGGTGTCCAGGGTTTAGAGTCCAGGATCGAGAGCCCAAGATTTAGGGTTTAGAGTCCAGGGTTCAGAGTCCACGTTCCAGAGTCTAGGGTCCTGAGTCCAGGTTCCAGATTCCAGGGCTTAGAATCCAGAGTACAGGTCCAAGAGTCCAGGATTCAGGTTCTAGAGTCCAGGATCCAGAACCCAAAGTTTAGGGTCTAGAGTCCGGGGTTCAGAGTCCTGGGTCCAGAGTTTAGGGTCCAGGGTCTCAAACGTTCCTGCAGTACACTAGAGACCCCCGGACACACCTAACTGCTTTGGGCTGCGAATCCAAAATAGCGGCTAAAGTTGACGCCCAAATGACAGAGAGAGAGAGAGAGACAACCGTAACGCGATACACCTTATCTCAACCACAGTTACGGTAGAGAGAAGATTTATCTCCCGAATCTATGAGAAACCGGGTCTCCAAGGCGTAGGTTACCCCCCCCCCCCTCCCTCACCTCCCTCCTTCACCCCCTCCTCCTCCATACCTCCCAGGGCGTCTACAGGAAGTAAGATGAAGTGCTAAAAGCAGAACCAGCGTCAGGATGTAACTGTTATTGTGTATCTTCCTCTCTGGCTGGTGTTGTGAGGCTCTCTAGATGAGGAACTCCTTCAGCGTCGCCAGCAGTAGTAAGACTCTCCTCCTCCACACGTGTATACCTTAACATGTACACCAAAGCCACAAAGGTTATCCTCACCTGAGTATATTATTAGCCCCATTCATTCTCCGTGCCAAGGTGGACTGTGTAGTGTGTATTGGTGTGCGATGGATAACGTGTCTCTCTCTCTCTCTCTCTCTCTCTCTCTCTCTCTCTCTCTCTCTCTCTCTCTCTCTCTCTCTCTCTCTCTCTACCCACTATGCTCCCCCCCCCCCCTCTACACGCTCCACGCTCCGGACGCCACTGAATTTATACGCTACTGTGATTTTATGGCGCACCAGTAAATTCTATCCCTTGTTGAGCTTGTTATTTACAGGACCCAGTGATGGTGGGCCCCGGGCGTGACCTGAGGACCACTGTGGGGGCATCTTTTTTGTGGGGGCACGTGTCTTGTGGGGCATTGTTCTGGTGGGGGAGGAGGAGGAGGGGGGGAGGAGGAGAAGAAGTAGCAGGAGGAAGAATAATGGGGAGAGGAGGAGGAGGAAGAGAAAGATCAATGGGAGGAAGGGAGTGAGGAAGATGAGTAGGAGATAGAGAAGGAATAAGAAGAAGAGGAGTAAGAAGAAATCCAGTAAGAAGAGAAAGAGGAGGTTGGAAGAGGAAGAGGGGTAGGAAGAGGAGGTTGGAAGCCCCACTTAACTATTGTGCTGAAATGCTGTTGGCAGGGGACGAAGTGTGACCGGAGGAAGTTCACGGCAAATGATCACCCTTTTAAGACCATTTTTACAGTGTGTGTGTGTGTGTGTGTGTGTGTGTGTGTGTGTGTGTGTGTGTGTGTGTGTAGTAATACACCTGGGCTGATGTTTATTTTAATTAACCTGGGCTTTCTTATACTCGTTCACTCTCTCTCTCTCTCTCTCTCTCTCTCATCCATCAAGGCTTGAAAAATAAGTAAGTTATCCCTGTAATTAAACCCAGTAAGGAAAACGCACTGTAGGTGTATCCTGTAGGTGGCGCCCTCTGGTGTGTACACTGGCTAAACACTGGGCCTCCATGTATACTCCACACCCACCTAGTACACAGATACACTAGGCCCGGGATACATCACTACACTCTATCTTCGTATTGTACACTTAGCTACACCCAGCTACAGTGACGTCATATAGATACAGGTGTCTCCTATACACCGCCTTGGGTACACCAGCGGTCTATTTGTATAAACTTGATACACTTGGTTACACACACACACACACACACACACACACACACACACACTATCCGGTTTACCATTGTTTGTATACTTACAGTCAAAATACATTAACTACATACCATTACTCTCTATGTACTTTCTATACTGCACTATGTACATACTGAATCAATATCTATCTATTCTTGTGGTCATCTGTGAATATATGAATACAGTACGAACATAATACAGTCAGGAGTCATGTTACAGCGGGTTGGAGTTCCTAGTTTTACACTGCACAGAAAACTCCACGCCCTTAATGTCAGATAAGATGATTGAAGTACTCCTGGCGTCGTGCGGTGAGGGAGGAGCTCTGTAGGTCTGTAGACTTCTGAGGGAGGAAGGGCGTCTGTACCATGTGTGAGGGAGGGAGGAAGGGCGTCTGTACCATGTGTGAGGGAGGGAGGAAGGGCGTCTGTACCATGTGTGAGGGAGGGAGGAAGGAAGGGCGTCTGTACCATGTGTGAGGGAGGGAGGAAGGAAGGGCGTCTGTACCATGTGTGAGGGAGGGAGGAAGGGCGTCTGTACCATGTGTGAGGGGGAGAGAGAGGTCATCTTGTTTATAGAAGTGAGATAATTACTCACCTGTGTATCAGGGTGACCGGATAAAACCCCAACGGACAAAACCCCAGTCTCATATATAAAATAAAACACTTTTATGTTTTGTTTAGGTTAGGTTAGGTGAGGTGAGGTTAGGTTAGGTTAGGTTAGGTTAGGTTAGGTTAGGTTAGGTTAGTGTTGATAAATGACATCCCCGTTGGGGTTTTGTCATGGAACCGTGTATCAGCACCTACCTACCTGGAACACCTTGATAACCTGGAGAGACAGACACACCTTAACTACCCAGGCTAGATGTACCTCACGATAGGTCACATCAAGGTCCTGGAGTGTCTGTCTGTCTGTCTGGCTCTCTCTCTCTCTCTCTCTGTCTGTCTGTCTCTGTCTATCTGTCACACCACAAGGGGGCGACAGAGGAAGCTAATTTACATATCTTGGGGTACTGAGGTGTAGAGATTTATCTGAAAATGTGTGTGTGTGTGTGTGTGTGTGTGTCTATATGTATGTGTGTGTATTATGCAGATTACAGATTGCCCCGGAGGGGGCTAGTTTATTGGGCACCTCCTTACATCCTGTGCAAGGTGAAGCGCAGAAGCGTTTACAGTGCCCAACTGGGAAGCATGCGGAGTTCATGCTTGCCTTTATGACTCATGCATTAAGGGCGTGGAAGCCTGAAGGGTCATGGGTTTTGTCAGCAAGTTACATAAAGTTGCAGAATGATGAGTGTGTGTGGGGGGGGGGGGGGGATTCCCGGTACATTTCATCTGTTTATAGCAAAGCGTGGCAGGTCCCTAATAATGTCAAGTGCCAGGCCTGTGACTAGGAGGAGGGATATCTGGTCAGGGAGGGAAGAGGTGTTGGTAACGGCTGGGGACCTGTAGGAGGAGGTCATAGGGCAAGCGAGGATGTAGTGACGGAGGGTGTGAGAGTCATAAGAACATAAGAACATAAGAATGGAGGAAACTGCAGCGGGCCTATTGGCCCATACTGGGCAGTCCCGTTTACACCCAACCCCTATTGCTCATATGAGCATCCAACCTATGTTTGAAGCAATTCAGCGTATTCGAGTTAATGATGATATTTGGTAACTTGTTCCATTCATCCACTACTCTGTTTCCAAACCAGTGTTTACCTATTTCACGCCTAAATCTAAATTTGTCCAATTTAAAACCATTGTTACGAGTTCGCTCCTGGTTGGATAATTTGAGTACCTTTGTAATGTCCCCTTTGTTTAGCCCTGCCTTCCATTTATACACCTCTATCAGGTCGCCCCTCGCTCTACGTCTCTCAAGGGAGTGCAAATTAAGATGCTTTAACCTGTCTCTATACTCAAGGTTCCTGATACCCGGGATTAGTCTTGTCATTCTCCTCTGGATTCTTTCCAAGGATTCTATATCCATTCTGTAATACGGTGACCAGAACTGGACTGCGTAATCCAGGTGTGGTCTCACAAGAGCAAGATACAGTTTTAGGATGACCTCGCTAGTCTTGTAACTAACACTCCTTTGTATGAACCCAAGTACTTTATTAGCCTTGTTACGAGCAAAAACACATTGTTTACTTGGCTTAAGGTTCCTACTTATCATTACTCCTAAATCTCTCTCGCAGTCGGATTTCTCTATGGCATCGTTGTTCATCTGGTATCTGGTTTCCCTGTTTACATTCCCTATACTGAGTACTTTACATTTGTCAATGTTGAATTTCATCTGCCATTTTTCAGACCATTCGAAAAATTTGTTTAGATCCTCCTGTAGTTTTGCCGAGTCCTCGTCAGATTTGATAACACGTCCTATTTTAGTATCATCAGCAAATTTACTTATGTTGCTGTCTATGCCGATATCTATGTCGTTTATGTATATAATAAACAATAATGGTCCAAGTACTGAGCCTTGGGGAACTCCACTTGTGACGTTGCTCCAATGGGACTTAGTGCCGTTAATGCTCACTCGCTGTTTCCTGTCCTGTAACCACGCCCTAATCCATTTAAGGATGTCACCTTTGATGCCATGAGCTTCTACCTTTCTAATTAGTCTTTCGTGGGGTACTCTGTCGAAGGCTTTGCTAAAGTCGAGATATACCACATCATAATTGTGCCCCTCGTCCACTGATTCGAAAACTGATGAAAAGAATGTTAATAGATTAGTTAGGCAAGAACGTCCGCTTGTGAAGCCATGCTGGGAATCATTGATCAATCTGTGCTTCTCCAGGTGATTTCGAATAGAGTTTGAAATGATTGCTTCCAGTAATTTGCCTACTATTGATGTTAGACTGATTGGGCGGTAGTTAGAGGATAGTGATCTATCCCCCTTCTTGAAGATCGGTATTACATTCGCTATCCTCCAGGATTCTGGTACTACACCTGTTTTTAAGGACATGTTAAACAACTTTGCTAAGGGCATACTAAGCTCTTCCTTACATTCCTTTAATACTCTGGCAAATATCTCATCGGGACCAGGTGACTTATTAGGCTTTAGTTTGTCTATTTGCTTACTAACATCGTTACTAGTCACTACTATCTCACTTAATTTGTTTTCTTCACTATCTCTGAATAGAGTCGGTGCCTCGGGTATCATGTTTAAATTTTCGCTGGTGAAAACTGTTGAAAAATATTTATTCAAATTATTGCTCATTTCTCCGTCGTTATCAGTGAGCTCGCCGGAGTCTGACCGTATTGGTCCAATCTTTTCTCGTGTTTTAGTTTGGTACATTTGGTAGAATCCTTTGGGGTTTGTCTTTGCCTCCCTTGCTATCCTTACCTCATTATTCCTCTTTGCTTTCCTTATCTCGGTTTTAACCCTACTCGCCAATACCCTATAATAGTCCCGGAGGTGAATTTCGCCACGATTTATCCTTCTACCTATAGCCTTCCTTTGGCCAATGATGTTCTTTAAATAATTATTTATCCATTTAGGGTCATTGTTGTTTGATCTGAGTTTTTTGTATGGTATGTTCTGCCTTTGTGCATTAAGTAACTCACTATTTAAATTGTCGTGGAACTCGGCAATCTCAGATCTCGTTATCAGGTCGGTGTCATCTGTCAGGTTCACGGCCAAGCGCGACACCCCCTCTCTTAGCTGCCTCTTTAAACTGTCAAAGTTTGCCCTTCTGAAATCTGGTACTTTAGTGGAATTTTCCTTACGTCTGCCCTGAAAATCTAACTGGAATCGAATTTCTTTGTGATCGCTGTTTGCAAGTTCGTTCCCTACCTCGACATTGCTAATGAGGTTTTCTCTGTTTGACAAAACTAAATCCAATATATTATTACCCCGTGTGGGTTCGGTTATATGTTGACTTAGGAAACAGTCCTGGATCGTCTCGAGAAAATCCTCTGATTCTGAGTTTCCCGTAAGGTCGGTCCAATCTATTTGGCCAAGGTTAAAGTCGCCTACTATACAGACTTTGTTGTGTATGGTAGCCCTGCGCATTTCATCCCAGATAAGTCGCTCATTGACTCTGTCAAGATTGGGGGGTCTATATATTACTCCTGTGATTAATTTTTCCCGACCGTCGCTTAATTCTATCCAAATTGTTTCTGTATTCCTCTCAGTTTTTATTTCCTTATTTATTTCACACTTCAGATTATCCCTAACATAGATTGCTACTCCGCCTCCTTTCCTGGTCTGCCTATCGGTATGGAACAGTTTGTAACCCGCAATTTGGTATTCGACTGGTAATTCACGTGTGTCTAGGTTGATCCATGTTTCAGTGAATGCAATTATATCGATTTCTTCTGTACATACCAAGGCCCTAATATCATCCATTTTGTTGGCCACAAAGTTTACAAACAGTGAGGCCAGGCTCTGGGTAGCCAATGTACTCCCATAGGTACCTGTACCCTAGGCGCAGTCTCATGTATATATATATATATATATATATGTATGAGATAGTAGTGACTAGTAACGATGTTAGTAAGCAAATAGACAAACTAAAGCCTAATAAGTCACCTGGTCCCGATGAGATATTTGCCAGAGTATTAAAGGAATGTAAGGAAGAGCTTAGTATGCCCTTAGCAAAGTTGTTTAACATGTCCTTAAAAACAGGTGTAGTACCAGAATCCTGGAGGATAGCGAATGTAATACCGATCTTCAAGAAGGGGGATAGATCACTATCCTCTAACTACCGCCCAATCAGTCTAACATCAATAGTAGGCAAATTACTGGAAGCAATCATTTCAAACTCTATTCGAAATCACCTGGAGAAGCACAGATTGATCAATGATTCCCAGCATGGCTTCACAAGCGGACGTTCTTGCCTAACTAATCTATTAACATTCTTTTCATCAGTTTTCGAATCAGTGGACGAGGGGCACAATTATGATGTGGTATATCTCGACTTTAGCAAAGCCTTCGACAGAGTACCCCACGAAAGACTAATTAGAAAGGTAGAAGCTCATGGCATCAAAGGTGACATCCTTAAATGGATTAGGGCGTGGTTACAGGACAGGAAACAGCGAGTGAGCATTAACGGCACTAAGTCCCATTGGAGCAACGTCACAAGTGGAGTTCCCCAAGGCTCAGTACTTGGACCATTATTGTTTATTATATACATAAACGACATAGATATCGGCATAGACAGCAACATAAGTAAATTTGCTGATGATACTAAAATAGGACGTGTTATCAAATCTGACGAGGACTCGGCAAAACTACAGGAGGATCTAAACAAATTTTTCGAATGGTCTGAAAAATGGCAGATGAAATTCAACATTGACAAATGTAAAGTACTCAGTATAGGGAATGTAAACAGGGAAACCAGATACCAGATGAACAACGATGCCATAGAGAAATCCGACTGCGAGAGAGATTTAGGAGTAATGATAAGTAGGAACCTTAAGCCAAGTAAACAATGTGTTTTTGCTCGTAACAAGGCTAATAAAGTACTTGGGTTCATACAAAGGAGTGTTAGTTACAAGACTAGCGAGGTCATCCTAAAACTGTATCTTGCTCTTGTGAGACCACACCTGGATTACGCAGTCCAGTTCTGGTCACCGTATTACAGAATGGATATAGAATCCTTGGAAAGAATCCAGAGGAGAATGACAAGACTAATCCCGGGTATCAGGAACCTTGAGTATAGAGACAGGTTAAAGCATCTTAATTTGCACTCCCTTGAGAGACGTAGAGCGAGGGGCGACCTGATAGAGGTGTATAAATGGAAGGCAGGGCTAAACAAAGGGGACATTACAAAGGTACTCAAATTATCCAACCAGGAGCGAACTCGTAACAATGGTTTTAAATTGGACAAATTTAGATTTAGGCGTGAAATAGGTAAACACTGGTTTGGAAACAGAGTAGTGGATGAATGGAACAAGTTACCAAATGTCATCATTAACTCGAATACGCTGAATTGCTTCAAACATAGGTTGGATGCTCATATGAGCAATAGGGGTTGGGTGTAAACGGGACTGCCCAGTATGGGCCAATAGGCCCGCTGCAGTTTCCTCCATTCTTATGTTCTTATATGTCTGAGCATCCATAAACTTCTTGACCTGATCTGACCTCATAAGGACCTTGACCCCTGTTGAAGGTCTAGGTCACTGCTGGAGGTCAAAGAGGGTGTGTCGCTGAGCCTCGCTGCCTATGTGTTTTTTTATAATTTTATTTGGCACCTCCCTCAACCTCTCACCTCCCTCAACCTCTCACCTCCCTCAGCCTCTCACCTCCCTCAACCTCTCACCTCCCTCAACCTCTCACCTCCCTCAACCTCTCACCACCCTCAACCTCTCACCTCCCTCAACCTCTCACCTCCCTCAGCCTCTCACCTCCCTCAACCTCTCACCACCCTCAACCTCTCACCTCCCTCAACCTCTCACCTCCCTCAACCTCTCACCTCCCTCAGCCTCTCACCTCCCTCAACCTCTCACCTCCCTCAACCTCTCACCTCCCTCAACCTCTCACCTCCCTCAACCTCTCACCTCCCTCAGCCTCTCACCTCCCTCAACCTCTCACCTCCCTCAACCTCTCACCTCCCTCAACCTCTCACCTCCCTCAACCTCTCACCTCCCTCAACCTCTCAGCCCCTTCCTGTACAATTCTCTGTTAATATATTATCGTCTACCAACACCAAACTGTTTATTTATATTCTCTGTTAATTCTCTCTACGTCTGTTAGTTGTTATTTTTCGCCTGTGTGTGTGTGTGTGTGTGTGTGTGTGTGTGTGTGTGTGTGTGTATGAATATTTATGAATGAATTTAATAACCACAAAAATCAAAGGTTTGTTATGTAAGAGCTTGTTTTGGTCAGCCAGTGGGGTACGTTGAACTATGCGTGTTGTAGGGTGTGTGTGTGTGTGTGCGCGCGCGTGCAGGACCGGTTGTAACCTTAGTCGACTTCAAGTTTTGGCGGGGAGGACTGGGCGGTACCCTGGGGCACACACCTGAGCTATACCTGGCCTGCCAACATCACCCTCAGGTACAACTCCTCACTCCACACCTCACTACTTTATTAACGCGACTAAACAGGTGTGATACGGTGTTAATAAATATAATTATTAGTATGTGTTGATGATAAGTTAATGGGGAAGAGATATGAGGCGATGATTGTACTGCGGTGTGTGTCGGGAGTGTTGGCAGGCGTGGATGGTGAACCTGGGTTTGGCGGGTCACTCACTCGCGTCTCGTAGTAAAACAGTTGCCAGACGTCGCCACCCGCCGCCTTTAATAATTCATGTACGGGCTGTGTAACTCTCCTGCATGTGTACGTTGTGTATCATCGATGTGAGACACGTAACTATGAATAATGAAAGAGACTGGCTCGTGTGTCTGTGTGTGTGGAGGTGGGGGAGGGGGTTCTCGGGTAGTCTCGCCTAACCTGAACCACAATCAAACAGTCAATTCAGAGACATCAGCACTGTATAGTACAGGTATACAGTTACAGGTACAGTCAGCCTGTATACTGCATCTGGGTGGCGGCCTCACCTGGGTATGGGTATGTCTTCTCTCAAACAAGGGGTAATATACAGTGAGGGTAACAGGGCACGCTGGCCGGGCAGTTTGGGGATCAGTTACTGAGGATAGTGGTTGTGGTGCTGACCCTCGCCTGTCACACACACACACTACACTGCCTTGTGAACGTAGTGTGCTCTCTCTCTCTCTCTCTCTCTCTCTCTCTCTCTCTCTCTCTCTCTCTCTCTCTCCAGACATTCAAGATAAACATTACAATAATTATAGTTAGGCCATTTTAATATTTTATTATTAATTATAGTAATAGTAACAAGTGTTAGTATATATATATATATATATATATATATATATATATATATATATATATATATATATATATTTATATATACCACTTTTAGTTGGTTATTCACCAACACGTCTTCGTTTTAATGTAAATAGGGAGGCGAGGACTCCCCCGCCCCCACCATGGACCCGCCCGTCCTCTCCGACTGCCAAGGGTAGACTCAAGAAATCTCAATGTGACCTCGTCCAGCCGGACAAACTCCTATCGAACATAATAACGCCAGGTCAAGTCCTCTTCTCCTACCACGTCACATACGTACATAAATAAATACATATACATACATACATATGTAATACACACACCTGTATCATCTGTATGAATAAAACAAAGCAAAGTTATAAACAAGTATTAGTTCACAGGTATTGCCGCGTTAACAAGGTACCGCCCCACAGGTGTTAGTGTGGTGACGTCACTCACTTATCAATGACATCGTAAATACAGATGTTAAATGGAAGTAATTAGTATACGTGTGTTGACCAGGTGTATGGTGGCGTGAAGGTACTGAACACTTCTTTAACTCCTCCCTCCCTTCCTTCCTTCATCACAAATTTACCAAATCGGAATAACCTAACCTGATATGACCTAATCTAACCTAACTTAGCTTAATCTCACTTAACAACATCAACAACAGTAAGAGTGACCAGTAATAATAATAACAACGCAAAACCTCTGAGGTGTAGCTGTGTGTGTGTGTGTGTGTGTTAGTCAGTGAATACACACACACACGGTCACGCTGGAGGACCATGACTCACTCACCTAACAAATCAATAAAAACAAAAGAGGTGAGTGTTCTTGTACACCTGCTTCGTGACTGTGTGTGTGTGTGCGTGTTTGACGACCTTCACTCACACACACACACACACGTGATGACCACGGCCACGCTTCATTCCACAAGCCATCGTGCATAACAGACTGATGTATGTATGTATGTATGTATGTATGTATGTCTTCACCCAGCTGCGAGGCGGTTAAGTGCACACACACACACACACACACACAGGTGAGTTTTGTGCGTGACCTTGACAACACCTGCTTAAAGCACGTGTATAACCAGCTGTGTAGGTGAATGTGCCCAGACTGTCACCTCTCACACCTGTGCCACCGCCCACACACCTGTGCTTAATGACACCACCACCACTGCATACCTGCGTCATCAGAAATACCTTAAGTTGGTTCTGTCGATTAAAGTTCGCAATTATTCAAAACAGTTTAGTGAATTCGACTCTTTAATATTTCCTGTAATAATTCAAGTCTATTGGGGTCACTTTAGTAAATCGGTCAGTGGTGTGTAGCTCTCTCTCTCTCTCTCTCTCTCTCTCTCTCTCTCGTAAACAGTACATGGTACGAGCGTGACACATCCTTCACCCTCGCTAGTTAACAGGTCATAGGTCACGTTACTCAGATGTACTTTATAATAATGATGATAATAAATTTAATTCACCTGTTTTTTTTTGATTGAGGACGACAGCTGTTCATCTTTAGTTCATCACTGTTCACTCCGGAGAACATTGTGGAAACGTGGTGGGTGTCCCCCCCCCCCCCCCCGACACTCCAACACCCTCTATAGTGTCACCCTTAAGGTCCCACACAGTCACACTTGGCAGGTCGATGATGACACCCTGTGAAGCTAACCCTGTGAGAGAGAGAGAGAGAGAGAGAGAAAGAGAGAGAGAACTTGTGTGTGTGTGTGTGTGTACACAGTGAACAATGGATGTGTTTACACTGATGACTCAACAAGTACACTGCGTTCACTCATGAGTGTGTATACATATTCATCACTGTGCCTACATGTTCCCCTTGTGTATGTATGTATCTATGTGTATACGGTTTTTTATGTGTTCATGTATATCGAGTCTGTGTGCGTGTTTTAGTTCTTGTGTGTGTATTAACAATATCTGTGTGTGTGTGTGTGTGTGTGTGTGTGTGTGTTTAATACAGTGAATGTTGGTATTATGTCCAGGAGGAGGAGTAAGGGTGACAGTGAGGTGGAGCAACAGCTGTGGCCTCCCCCCCCACACCCACCTATTGATATTCTATAACAGGAGTGGTGTGATGCAGCCCGCCTCCAGTAGGTGTATGTTAACACTACATAATGCACCACACTGTAAAATACACACCATACTGATTACTACACCTCATACTGTATGCTACACCAGGGAGGGGGGGGTGTCAGCCATGCAGGACAAATAGGTCAGTGGGCCACTAAATTTACCCGGATCAGCTGATTAACTGGGAGGAGTCAGGTAACGTGAGGGAGGGAGGACAGGTGTTGGGGGGTGACCCAGCTGTAGATGTGGGACACAGGTGGGTCACGAGGACGGTGCCAGCTGGTCTGTACTCTACTAGAAGGTGGGGGTCTCTCTCTCTCTCTCTCTCTCTCTCTCTCTCTCTCTCTCTCTCTCTCTCTCTCTCTCTCTCTCTCTCTCTCTCTCTCTGTCATTCTCATTAACATGAAGGTAATGAACAGGTGACCCTTTACCTGTACACCATTGTTGTGTGTGTGTGTGTGTGTGTGTTGGAAAGGTTATTCGGGAAACCCAACTGGCAGGTAATTTTTTAGCAATATAAATAATAGCAATTAAAAGGAAAATAAAAGTAATATTAAAAAATACCATCAATTACCATGAGTGTTAAGTGTTTTTGTAAGTAATTATAAGTATTTAAAGTAGTGAAATTCTTTGTTCAGGGCACTAAAGGCACATCAATTATTCCTGTATGGTGTTTGGTTCTTCCGTAAGTAATAATGAATATACGAAATCAATTCCTTTCTGGTCTTTCACTTTAAGCATTTATAAGTATTTTCATTCAATACCATTCTCTATTACTTAACCCACTTAAAATACTTACAAATACTACACACAAAATTGACAGACAATGCGTAAAGTGCTAAACAAAGGTGATATAACAATGGTACTCAAACAATCCAACCAGGAGCGAACTCGTAACAATGATTTTGAAATAGACAAATTTAGAGTTAGGCGCGAGACTGGTAAATATTGGTTTGGAAATGGAGTAGTGGACGAGTGGAACAAGTTACCAAAAATCTTGATTAACTCGAACACGCTGGATAGCTTCAAACACAGGTTGGATGGATATATGAGCGATAGGGGTTGGGTGTAAACGGGACTGTCTAGTATGAGCCAATCGGGCCGCTGCAGTTTTCTCTATTCTTATGTTCTTGTACTCTCTCTCTCTCTCTCTCTCTCTCTCTCTCTCTTATTAACGACCTGTGGTTTTTTCTGGTCATTGGTGGTGGTGATGAGGAGGAGGGGAGAGAGAGAGAGAGAGAGAGAGAGAGAGAGAGAGAGGGGGCCCAGGTAAACACGTAGTCAGGGTGTCATCAGGTGTCGCCCGCAGCCCTATGCAAGATGTACGGAGGAGAGGAGTTCTTACCCAGCACTAAAACGTTACCTCGCCTCTCCTCTTGATGTATTAGCTGGGATGGAGGGAGTGAGGGAAGGAAGGAAGGACGGAAGGAGGGAAAGGAAGTAGAAAGGAAGGAAGGGAGGGGGGAAGGAAAGGAAAATGGCAACTTGGTCTCTTGTGTTTTCCACGATTCGTGTTGTCATATACATTACCTCACACCTGGACAAGAGACCTAAGCCAGGTATAGGGAAGACTCAAGGTGTTCTTCCCGTTTGTTCTTCCCGTTTTATAAGGACCATCATTCTTTGTAATATTAGAAACAATGACCCACTTAAGTGCTTCTTCACATCGTTAGTTAAGTGAAGATAATTTACGTAAGAACACCTGTAATTACCTGATAATGATATAGCTAATGATCTGTTTTTTTGGGGGGGGGGTAATGCGACAGATGTTTTAAAACGTTCAAGCGTTAATGTGTGTGTGTGTGTGTGTGTGTGTGTGTGTGTGTGTGTGTGTGTGTGTGTGTGGCACTTAAAGACACTTGATCTTACCTTATGTGGCACCCTCTGTGTACCTGTGTTGGTCGTGTGTAAGTTGTGAGTGGTGTTGAGTCGTGAGTGGTGTTGAATCGTGAGTGGTGTTGAATTCGTGAGTGGTGTTGAGTCGTGAGTGGTTTTGGGTCGTGGGTGGTGTTGAATTCGTGAGTGGTGTTGAGTCGTGAGTGGTGTTGAGTCGTGAGTGGTGAAGGGTTATCAGTGGTGGTGGTGAGTGAGGGGTGGCGGACAGGTGGGCGGGCCAGGTGGAGGGTGAAGGTGTGTGTTTTGTTCATCATAACGTGTTCCACCTGTGTACACCTTCCTCTGACACCCACGACAGCACC
The DNA here is from genome assembly GCA_958450375.1 of Homarus gammarus. Classification (NCBI taxonomy): domain Eukaryota; kingdom Metazoa; phylum Arthropoda; class Malacostraca; order Decapoda; family Nephropidae; genus Homarus; species Homarus gammarus. Next base: position 2,353,268 of record CAUDMG010001572.1, read on the forward strand.
TTCCCTCCATCCTGGGTGTAGTGGTGGCTGGGTGTAGTGGTGTCTGAGTATAGTGGTGGCTGGGTGTAGTGGTGTCTGAGTATAGTGGTGTCTGGGTGTAGTGGTGTCTAGGTTTAGTGGCGTCTGAGTGTAGTGGATTTTGGGTGTAGTGGTGTCTAGGTGTAGTGGCGTCTAGGTGTAGTGGCGTCTGGGTGTAGTGGTGTCTAGGTTTAGTGGCGTCTGAGTGTAGTGGATTTTGGGTGTAGTGGTGTCTGGGTGTAGTGGCGTCTGGGTGTAGTGGTGCCTGGGTGTAGTGGTGTCTGGGTGTACTGGCGTCCTGATGTGGTGGTATCCAGATATAGTAGTGTTTATGTGTAGTGGTGTCTGGGTGTAGTGGCGCCTATTGGTGTAGTGGCACCTGGGTGTACTAGCTTCTCCACAGTGTAGGTAACCCAGTAGACTAGACAAACTGTTAAAGGCGGTACGGATATAGCACACTGCATGCTAACCCCTCAGTAAACACTCGACCACCTTGGCACTTCCCCAACAGTAAAGCTAAGAGACCCACTTAGACCTGGGTGGAATCTAGGTGTCTCCGATCACAAACCCGGGACACCTAAGGGCAGGAAACGAGTGTAGTATCACCTCGACCACCGCACCCTTGTTGTCCACGTAGTTAGAGTTGAGAATGTGGGGCAAAAGATGCAAGTGGCTGGAAGGACTTAAGTATAAAGTATTTCTAAAAGTAAATGTTAAGTGTAAAAAATATAAGGTCATAATTTTAGTGTCAATGAACCTGGTGGCGTAAAAACTCGTAGGATCTGGATGTTACTTCAAGGAGTTTTGGTTTAATACGAGACACTCTTAAGAATCTTTACGATAACGAAAAGGAATTAAAAACGAATTCGTTCTCAACACAATTTAAATCTGGAACAAGTCAGATCGTTCCCGTTACTTACCTGTTAACAGAAAGCGTCGTGTCACTGAGTATATATAGTTGGAACTTGTGATGTTGAGGTACAGGTGTGTGTGTGTGTCGTGTACAGGTGTGTGTGTGTACAGGTGGGTGTGTGTCGGTGCCCACCTTTACCTCCCATCAGGTGTGCGTTAATTACTACTTAGACAACATTGTATAATTTAGTCAATCAACAGGTAGTAATTAAGCCTTAATACCTTACCTCGTGGTGTGGCGGGGGGGGGGGGGGGCGACCATCACACACACTCATCACTGTCAAACATCAGTGCGTGTAATAAGAGTCTTCGTGTATTTTCGACGCCATTTTAGCTACGTAGGGGGAAAGCTGTAAGGTGGTGAGGTAGGCAAGTGAATATCCTCACAGCGCCGCCCCACCCTGCCACCCTCCCAACCTGCCACACTGCCACCCTCCAACCCTGCCACCCTCTCACCCTCCCACAGTGTCCCCCTCCAACCCTCCTACACTACCGCTCTCCAACCCTGCCACCCTCTCACCCTCCCACACTGCCACCCTCCAACCCTGCCGCCCTCTCACGCTGCCGCCATCCAATCCTGCCACCCTCTCACCCTCCCACACTGCCACCCTGCCACCCCGCCACCCTGCCACCCGGCCAGCAGGTGTGTATGGGGGGAGGGGGCACAACTCTTTGTCCACATAATGGCCGTTAATTGAACACCTGGGCTGTGAGACTGAGGCCGCCGCGGTGAACCAAGATAATAATGGTTGTGTCTTGTGGCAACACCGACCACTCCTGCTGTTCTTAACTAGGACCAGGGGTGACCACACTAATATACGGGAGAAGTCACTTAACCTAACCTAACTTAACCTAACCTACCTTGATTTTTACCCCTGACTGATGATGTGGAAAAGGTACGACTCATTAGCTCACTGGACCAAACGATTCTTAGAGATAATTATATTAAGTTTTCCTCCTATTTGGGATTGTTAAGACTCACCTGGTTGACTCACCTGGTAGACTCACCTGGTTGACTCACCTGGTTGACTCACCTGACAGACTCACCGGGCAGATTTATCATAATTTAGGAATTGGAAACCAGATTGTGGTAGTTTTAAGACGTGGTGGTAGTGATAGTAATGGTAGTAGTGGTAGTTGTTGGTAGTGGTATAAATGATGGAAGTAGTAATGGTGGTAGTGTAAGTGGTGATGGTAGTGGTGGTGGTAGTGGTAGTAACTATGATTGTGGTGATTCCTATAAGTGGTGGAGAGGGGCAGGGTAGTGGCTGGGGGGGGGGGGTCCGGATGTGACAGGTGAAGTGGCGAGGTGACGTCATTAGAGAGGGCGTGGTGGCCGGGTAGAGAGGGGAGAGAGGGAGTGGGAGGAGAGGGTGAGAGAGAGGCTATAGGAGGAAACGTAACACTTGTGAGGAGAACACAGGAAGTTGATCACACACACACACACACACACACACACACACACACACACACCTGTCATAATTAGTAGCAGCGACAGGTGTCTCCTTTAGCCCCCCGAGTACACAGTCACATCTACACGTACACCTACACTCATGTCCTCGTGAACACTTACACACTTTGGAAGAAATGTATACACAAACACAGGTTAACACTATAGGCATTTATACACTTGTTGAATGAAACTTACATACATACATACATACATACATATATTGAAAGAAGCGTACACAGATGTAGATAAACACATTCTCTCTCTCTCTCTCTCTCTCTCTCTCTCTCTCTCTCTCTCTCTCTCTCTCTCTCTCTCTCTCTCTCTCAGATCTTGTGGTTGACGTGAAGGGGAAGAGAAGTAACCCACTGTGCTCAACCTCTTACCCCACCACCCCCTCCCCTTACCCCACCACCCCCTCCTCTTACCCCACCACCCCCAACCCCGCCTTCCCCAACATAACCAACTTCTCGCTGACTTCAATTTCCTCCATTTTGACTTCATTTCTTTTTTTTTACTGTCTGATTTCTTTTGTTTTCTTTTGTTTTCGTTAATTTTGTTTTGTATTTCATCATTTCTTAATTTTTTTTTTATATTTGTTTGTTTGTGTTTGTTTGTTTGTGTTTGTTTTTTCTGACGTCATAATTTGTTTTTAATGTTTTTATTCTGATTTTGTTTCTTTGATTTCTGATTTACGTCATTATCTTCTTTTTTCTTCTTTCTATTCTTAATTAATGTGTGTGTGTGTGTGTGTGTGTGTGTGTGTGTGTGTGTGTGTTGAGGGATGGGGGATAGATGATAAGTGAGGAAGGGATAGGTAAGGGTTGGGGCGAGAGGGAGGGAGGAAGGAGTGAGAAGGAAGAGGAGGGGAAAGAGAGGAAGAGAACACTTGTTATCCCCCTCACCCCCTTACCCCCTCACCCCCCTCACCCCCTCACCCCCCTCACCCCCTCACCCCCTTACCTCCCTCCACCCTCAGGCAAGACTGAAGGCCAAAGCTCTGGGTTTTCAAAAGACTCCTAAGTTAAATTTTCCTCATAATCACTAACTTAACATCTCATTTAACTGTATATCCTAAATTATAACACACACACACACACACACAAAGTCCAAAATGGCTGCCAAATTACACCGAGACTCTACCTTAAATAGATACATTCACTTAGTATTAGTCTGAGATAATCTAGTTTTTTTTTTTTTCGTTTAGTATTCTGTGTGAGACGGAGGAGGGGGGGCAGTGGTCAGGAGGGGGGGGGCAGTGGTCAGGAGGGGGAGGGGGGGCAGTGGTCAGGAGGGGGGGCAGTGGTCAGGAGGGGGGGGCAGTGGTCAGGAGGGGGCTATAATTGACAGGTGAGTTATGTTTATCCCAGGGGAGTCTTGTACACCTTGCATGATGCAGATGAAGGTTAGGTTGGGTTGGGGTTGGGTTAGGTTAGGTTGGGTTAGTTTAGGTTGGGTTGGTGTTGGGTTAGGTTAGGTTAGGTTAGTGCAACGAGTGAAGGAGGTGAATGATGATGAAATTCGACTTAACGGAGCATACAGGGTGTAGGTGTTGTGGGTGTAGGTGTAGAGGCTGGGTGTCCCTGGGCGCTGGGTGTCCCTGGGCGCTGGGAGTGTGTTAAGCACTTAATGTTACTTAACCAATAAGTCTCAAAGTCAGAAAAAACAATGAAAAAAATATCAACAAAATATAAATTAAAAATACAATAAAAATACAGTAATATCTATCTATGCATTGGCTGTATCTTGACCTACTGTACTGTATTATGGTTACAGGTGTACTGAAACATACTAGATCCCTTGACTGAAGAACAAAGAACAGATCTGACTGATTGACATAAGTTACGACACACAGATGACAGATACAGTGGTGAGTGGGGGGAGGCTGCACAGTGACACTACACTACACTACTCTACACTTCATTACTCTACACTGCACTACTCTACTGTACACTGCACTGCACTACACTACACTACAGTAACGTGATGTGTTATTGATGTCATCACCTCAAGGTAAACGGGGGACATTTTCCACGTTTGAATCTTGACTAATGTGAATTTGTGTGTGTGTGTGTGTGTGTGTGTGTGTGTGTGTGTGTGTTTGTGTGGACCTCAAGGACAGGGTGAACAGGAGTGTGGTGTAGACAAGGAGGTTTTTCTTGTGGTTGATTAAGAAGAGTGTATCATTACTGCATGGCGTCGAGTCCGTGTGTGGCTGACGTTATTTTGATGTTGTTTCTGAGGTGAAGGAAGGGAGAGGGTAGGTGATGTGTGGTATATTGTGTCGTGTTTGTTTAATAGTGTACGTGTATGTAGTGTGTTTGGATCTAGATAGGAGTTGGTGTGTGTGTGTGTGTGTTTGTGTTTGTATGAATGAAATAGGTGTTGGTAATGAATGAGGGAAGGTGTTGTTCCTCTTGGCACCTGTGTTGATGATCTTGATGATGAGTTTACCTCCCCTCACCTGCCTCCTGAACACCTCCACTGTCCACGATGGTCACTGCTGCCTGAGACAACATCATGAGGTGTGTTATGGTGTAATCTACCCTCACTTACACCTACAGAAGGCGAGCTCCTGCGTCAACAAGATTATTGATTATACCAGCAGGAAGACGATGGTGGTGTTTTGACAGTGATGAACCGGGTACTGTGCGTGACTCAGGGGGAGGGGGAAGGAAGGAGGGAGGGGGAAGGAAGGGAGGAGGGAGGGAGAGGGAAGGAAAGGGGAAGGAGGGAGAGGGTTGTTTTATCATCCAACTATCTCACAGTGCTGTACGTGTGCTGTTATAAGTATTTGGCCTACTGCCCCCATTTATTGCCCCGCCCCGTCTTCCCCTCACCTTGCACCAGCTCCCCCCCCCCCCGCCCCGCCCCTCCGTTAACAACAAAGAGCCAGTTAGTGTCATGGGGGTGTATCAGTGTCGCCGTCCACTCAACATGTAATAGTCTCTCTCTCTCTCTCTCTCTCTCTCTCTCTCTCTCTCTCTCTCTCTCTCTCTCTCTCTCTCTCTCTCTCTCTCTCTCTCTCTCTCTCTCGACAAAGCGCCAGTAACACAACAAATCCAAGAGTCGTGATTCACTTCTTGAAAACCGTTCCCCGAAGGCTTCCACTCATCTCCCAGGGTTGTTTAGGTTAGGTTAGCGTTACGTTAGGTTAGTCTCACGTTAGGTTAGTTTAGTCTAGTCTCAGGTTAGGTTAGGTTAGTCTCAGGTTAGGTTAGGTTAGTCTAGTCTCAGGTTAGGTTAGTCTCTCTTCGAGCTACAAGAGACAGAGGACTCCCCCCCCCCCCCCCCCAGGTGTTGACGAGAGGTTAATGCCAGCCTCCAGACACAATTGCCTTAACCGTCTTCTTCATTGATTCTTTCAGAGTGTGTGTGTGTGTGTGTGTGTGTGTGTGTGTGTGTGTGTGTGTGTGTGTGTGTGTGTGTGTGTGTGTGCGCTTGCGGGGATCATTCATGTACTGTTTAAGTTCCTAGACACGTGAGGGTGATTGCGCTGTTGTGTGTGTACCTGGAGGTTGTGTGTGTGTACCTGGAGCTTATGTGTATACCTGGAGGTCATATGTGTACCTGGAGGTTATATGTGTACCTGATTTTTATGTGTACCTGCAGGTTATATGTGTACCTGGAGGTCCTTGGTCCTACCTGTCCTTTGTCTGTCAGAGGGTTTGTGGATCACCTGCATTAACTCACAGTGATTGACGGCAAGGAAGACAGACAGACAGGCGGATAAAAACACAGACAGGCAGACAGAGAGAGACAGAAGTTGCAATAGAAAGAGTACTCGTTATTCCTGTAATTATACCTGTGTCTGTATCCTAACTTAACACCTGTACCTGAAGTTGGTGTATTTTTTTGTGTTCTTAAATGAAATGAAGACAAAAGAGACATTAGTTATAACGATGAGATTAACCCAACTCTCTCTCTCTCTCTCTCTCTCTCTCTCTCTCTCTCTCTCTCTCTCTCTCTCTCTCTCTCTCTCTCTCTCTCTCTCTCTCTCTCTCTCTCTAAATACTTCCTTCAGGTGTGTGTGTGTGTGTGTACAACAGCGTCGCGTGCTGGCTGGCTATCATTACATGTGGGTCACGGCCGCCGCCCCCTCCACGACCTCCCTCCCCCTCCCTCACACTTCCTCTGCACGACCCCCCCCCCCCTTCCTCGCCTCCACAACACCTCTGCAGGACCCCACCACACCCCACCTACACCCCTGCACGACCCCCCCCCCCAATACACCCCCCTCCCATATATAGTACCTCATACCCATTAATAATTCACAGTATAATCTTGATCTACAGCCGCCATTATAATTACCATAAACAAGAAGGATACTTTGACTAATACATCGTCACTTGAGTGTTTGTTTGTTTGTTTGTTTATGTAAGTGTGTAGAGGTGTAGTTTGTTCATGGACTATCTTCCCCACCATCTAAGTTGTTTTTGTTGTTTTTGTTTTGTTTCGTCTCCTTTTTCGCTTTCTTTTTAAGTCTTCCCTTGATATCCTCATTTTCTTTGACGTCTCCCCCGCCTCCCCTATTCTGCCGTCGTTTTCTATGAAGTCTTCCCCTACTCAATTCTCGTTTTCTTTTAGATCTTTCCCTCATCTTGTGTCGCTTTCATTGTAGTTATCCCTTTGTCTACTATCGTTTTCTATGAAGGGAAAGTCATCAAGAAAAAATTTATTCATATATTAACTTGTTATTAGAGCTCATCATTGTTGTTTATTGTTATTTATTGTTATTTGTTGTTTATTTATCTACCATCATCTTCGCTATTATTTAAAAGTTTATCATTTATCTCCGTCTGTCAGTTAGGTCAGATAGCAATGACCCCCCACCCCCATAACTCACCCAGACCAAGACCATATTTTTTTTACGAGCCAAAGTTTTATCCATCATCAGATATTAACGCCGTAACTCATAGCCACTCACGTTACTCACAGGAGATACTTATTTAAACGTCGTAACTCATAGCCACTCACGTTACTCACAGTAGATGTTCAGGTGTATGGAGGGTGAGGTTAATAAGGTACTGAGTGTTGGTTATGGTGCTGTTGTGAGGTACTGTAACAGGTACTGAATAGGGGAACGGGTACTCAATAGGTGAACAGGTACTCAACAGGTGAACAGATACTCAACAGGTGAACAGGTACTCAACAGGTAAACAGGTACTCAACAGGTGAACAGGTACTCAACAGGTGAACAGATACTCAACAGGTGAACAGGTACTCAACAGGTGAACAGATACTCAACAGGTGAACAGGTACTTAACAGGTGAAGAGGAAAGTTTCTTTGGGTGAAGCGGTGCAGGTAAACTGATGCTTGGGAGGAGGAGAGGGTGATGGTGGCACCCCTTCACTTGTCTCACTACCTGCCTGCCGCCCCACCTGAGCCTCCCACAAGACACCTACAGGCAATGGGTGGTGGAGGATGGGAGTGAGGGATAGGGGCTGAGGGAAGGGGTAGGTCGTGGGTGGTCAGGGTTGGAACTCCCTTTGTTCATCATACACACACACACACACACACACACACACACACAGGCAGACATAATATAAGTGAGTGTGGTATACTGATATGGCTGTGGTGTCAGGAGGTAATGTTGAGGTGAGTGTAGTGGTGTCAGGGGTCGTGTAAGGTGAGTGTAGTGGTGTCAGGGGTGGTGTAAAGTGAGTGTAGTGGTGTCAGGGGTGGTGTAAGGTGAGTGTAGTGGTGTCAGGGGTGGTGTAAAGTGAGTGTAGTGGTGTCAGGGGTGGTGTAAAGTGAGTGTAGTGGTGTCAGGGGTGGTGTAAAGTGAGTGTAGTGGTGTCAGGGGTGGTGTAAGGTGAGTGTAGTGGTGTCAGGGGTGGTGTAAGGTGAGTGTAGTGGTGTAAGGTGAGTGTAGTGGTGTCAGGGGTGGTGTAAGGTGAGTGTAGTGGTGTCAGGGGTGGTGTACTAGGAGACGTTCACTAAACACTCGGGGAAACTTGGGATAATTCTACCATTGTCACCAGGACTTGGGACGACCCCTTGTGGTGGTGAGGCCTGGCTGATGCCTCTTGTCTCCTCCACCACCACCACATATCTCTCTCTCTCTCTCTCTCTCTCTCTCTCTCTCTCTCTCTCTCTCTCTCTCTCTCTTTCATCATCATCATCTGGTTTGGAGGACAGGTGATGGATACATTAGTTTTACAGGTATAAATCATTACTGGAGGGACACTTGTAAACAAACCTTAGGTCATTCAAGTCACTGTTACGTTGTTTATACATTCTGTTTACCTTCTGCTCTCTTAACACTGTCTGAAGATTTTTTTGGTCCATTTCTGTAAACGCCGTAGACACACACACACACACACACACACACACACACACACACACACACACACACACCACAGTAGGTAAACCAAACAAGCGACTGATCACACGATATTGAACCTTATGTGTGTGGTCCAGTGTTATGAATTAATTATTATATATTTTTTTAATACAGCTGATTAATTAAACGTTAAATAATGATGATAATTGGAATATTTATGTAGGAAGGACGAGTGTGTTTGTTTGTGTAGTGAGTTGGGTGTAGAGGTGTAGTGGTATTCATCATCAGGGAAGGATGGACGTGGTGACGACTTGTGGTGAGGAGGGGTCGTACGTGTGGTGGTGATGGTGGGTCGTACGTGTGATGGTATATGTGTGTGGCTGTGTACATGATGTGGTGGAGTAGATGGTGTGGTGTACGTGTTGTGGTGTGTGTACAGGCCAGAGCACCGTCGGTCACCACACACAGGTGCACGTAATGTTGTGGGAAAACGGATTAACGTGACACTAACCACTAACCACACACCTCTCTCTCTCTCTCTCTCTCTCTCTCTCTCTCTCTCTCTCTCTCTCTCTCTCTCTCTCTCTCTCTCTCTCCATACTTACTGAGTCACTTGTTTGAGTCACCACAACCCCATTGACTCACACTATTTACTGATTTACTACACTATATAGACTCTCCCCTATTTTCTGAGTCACTTATTGAGTCACCACACTACATTGAGTCACTTATTGAATCACCACACTTATTGAGTCACTTGTTCAATTACCATACTTATTAAGTCACATGACCTTCAGACCTCATTGACTCACCACATCACTCTGAATCACTTACTGAGTCACCACACACACACTGAGACACTTGTTGAGTCATCACACACATACCGAGTCACGCTTAGTAATTCACGTACTTGGTGATTGGCTACACCAGGTGAGTACACACACACACACACACACACATAGATTTAGACAAAATTTCGTGACTTTAACCGGTAGTGGCAGAAAGGTCACCCAATTAATGGAATCCTGTAGTCACGTAGTGTGTGTGTAATAATAATAAAATAATAATAATAATAAACGGTTTATTAATAGAGTTGCAGCCGGTGGCGGAAAATATACAGACTTACATTTAATTTAGACATAATGATATAATATGCATTGAATACATTTACAGGGCTGTACAGTACATAAATCAGGAGTTGTTTATTATTTTAACAATAGATGGGATGGTGCTGTTCTTATATCTATCGGTGTGGGCTCTTATGGGCTGAATTTTGTTGTAGTGGCAGACTGCGCGAGTTGGGTGGGGGACTGCAGGTGGCAGGAGGTGGCGATGGCGAGGGTGGTGCAGTAGTCCACGGCCAAACCTTTCCAGTGCTTGGTGGTGGAGGTCACTGAGGGATGGCATTTCCAGGGTGGAGAGAGCGTTGGTGTAGCCGGAGTATTCTGCGCCGAGCATGATTCTGCAGGCCCTTTTCTGTACCTTCTCTAGCTGACGTTGTTGGGTGGAGTTGAGAGAAGACGACCAGGCTGGTGACGCATACGTTAGTTTGGGGAGAATAAAGGCGTTGTAGATGGTCCTCAGCTCTGGCGTGGGTGTCCCAAGTGACCTAAGTCATCGTAGCATGTAGAGACGGTACGAGGCTGCCTTGACTGTGTTATTTACATGGGCTTTCCAGTCAAGTTTGTTGTCTATAGTTACACCCAAGAGTTTGGCAGACTGCACCAGCTGGAGAGGATGGGCACCTACTGTGACTGCTGGGGCTTGCACTGGAGAGGTTAGGTTAGGTGTGTGTGTGTCTATCTCTGTGTGTGTGTGTGTGTGTGTTGACGCTGGTCTGAGCTGCTGTGAGTCATGCGAGGGTGAAACAGGGACTCGGGAAGTGAAGTTTAAGAACATAAGAATGGAGGAAACTGCAGCGGGCCTATTGGCCCATACTGGGCAGTCCCGTTTACACCCAACCCCTATTGCTCATATAAGCATCCAACCTATGTTTGAAGCTATTCAGCGTATTCGAGTTAATGATGATATTTGGTAACTTGTTCCATTCATCCACTACTCTGTTTCCAAACCAGTGTTTACCTATTTCACGCCTAGATCTAAATTTGTCTAATTTAAAACCATTGTTACGAGTTCGCTCCTGGTTGGATAGTTTGAGTACCTTTGTAATGTCCCCTTTGTTTAGCCCTGACTTTCACTTATACACCTCTATCAGGTCGCCCCTCGCTCTGCGTCTCTCGAGGGAGTGCAAATTAAGATGCTTTAACCTGTCTCTATACTGGAGGTTCCTAATGCCCGGGATTAGTCTTGTCATTCTTCTCTGAATTCTTTCCAAGGATTCTATATCCATTCTGTAATACGGTGACCAGAACTGAACTGTGTAATCCATGTGTGGTCTCACAAGCGCAAGATACAGCTTTAGGATGACCTCGCTAGTCTTGTAACTAACACTCCTTTGTATGAACCCAAGTACTTTATTAGCCTTGTTACGAGCAAAAACACATTGTTTACTTGGCTTAAGGTTCCTACTTATCATTACTCCTAAATCTCTCTCGCAGTCGGATTTCTCTATGGCATCGTTGTTCATCTGGTATCTGGTTTCCCTGTTTACATCTCCTATACTGAGTACTTTACATTTGTCGACGTTGAATTTCATCTGCCATTTTTCAGACCATTCGAAAAATTTGTTTAGATCTTCCTGTAGTTTTGCTGAGTCCTCGTCAGATTTAATAACACTTCCTATTTTAGTGTCATCAGCAAATTTACTTATGTTGCTGTCTATGCCGATATCTATGTCGTTTATGTATATAATAAATAATAATGGTCCAAGTACTGAGCCTTGGGGAACTCCATTTGTGACGTTGCTCCAATGGGACTTAGTGCCGTTAATGCTCACTCGCTGTTTCCTGTCCTGTAACCACGCCCTAATCCATTTAAGGATGTTACCTCTAATGATATGCGCTTCTACCTTTCTAATTAGTCTTTCGTGGGGTACTCTGTCGAAGGCTTTGCTAAAGTCGAGATATACCACATCATAATTGTGCCCCTCGTCCACCGATTCGAAAACTGATGAAAAGAATGTTAATAGATTAGTTAGGCAAGAACGTCCGCTTGTAAAGCCATGCTGGGAATCATTGATCAATCGGTGCTTCTCCAGGTGATTTCGAATAGAGTTTGAAATGATTGCTTCCAGTAATTTGCCTACTATTGATGTTAGACTGATTGGACGGTAGTTAGAGGATAGTGATCTATCCCCCTTCTTGAAAATCGGTATTACATTCGCTATCCTCCGGGATTCTGGTACTACACCTGTATTTAAGGACATGTTAAACAACTTTGCTTAGGGCATACTAAGCTCTTCCTTACATTCCTTTAATACTCTGGCAAATATCTCATCGGGACCAGGTGACTAGTGAAGGTGTGTTGAAAAGAGAAAGGAGTTTGTGAGCCTTTGTGTTCTGTACCAGTTAATGTGTTCACTGTATTGATGGTGTGTGTGTGTGTGTGTGTGTGTGTGTGTGTTGCAGTCTCATCTAGTATTCCTGTAACACTAGTGATGCCCAATGCTTCCTGGCAGGTCACATGGGTCACAGGGTCACGAGGTCAAAAGTTAAAATGGTGGGAGTTAACTGGCCGAGGATCCTACTTTTATTTCCATAGTTGGTTATTATTGCGTAGTTAGCCCTATGTCCGTCTTTTCTGACTGAGTGACTGTAGTAGAATCTTGGATGACGAGTGCGTATGTGTGCTAGTCAGTCTTGTTATCTACCGAGTACTTATCATCCATCTTGCCGGAACACTTGAAGGGTGACCCGTTTCAAGGAGTTCTGTTCGAGTCTTACATCAGGGAGATAAGGAAGAGGAGGAGGAAGAGAAGGTCGTGACCTCACCTGACCGATACATCCGGTCCTCATTGTCCCCGACCCACACACACACACAGGGGTGACCTTACCTCACCTTCCTCCCACACTCCTCACAGGTAACACCCACCAGCATCATTAATTTAGAACCCAGGTAACACTGTTGGTGGTAATGTGTGTAGTCACGTCAGACACAGGTCAAGTGTTTATCATCGTCATGTAACCTGTCCTGTATACACCCTTACACCCTCTCTTCGCCTCGCTCCTCCTGACAGTGCCCCGCCCCGCCTTGTCTCATGTCGCCCCGCCCCACCCCAACCATCCCCGTTCTGCCTCAAGCCGTTCAAGAGAAGCTGCGGAGTTGCTTAGTAATTACGGCTGAATGATGTTGTGTGGTAGGCAGGACCCAGCGTCACGTCCCTCCGTCAGCTGTTGACCCTTGACCCGGCTGACCTCTCCCTCACTTCCGGCCATCTCACCTGAGCGTCTTGTTGCGCTTTTGACTCACCTGTGTCTACTGTGAGGCTGTTGAGGAATCTTACCTGACCTGTTGACACTTGATTCCTGACCTCACACGCCCTGTTACCTTCTGACCTCACACGCCCTCCTACCTCCTGTCTTGTGGTCGAGATTGTCCTCAAAGGTACTGTGATCACGTCCCACCATGATGTCCTGCCCCCACCCCCCTCCTCCGTGACCTGTATTAACCTGCTGACCCTAGTGACTTGTGGCCTGCATTTGCCCCCTTCTCACCCCTCCTCACCCCGCCTCACCCTAGCCTCACCTCCCCTCACCCCCGCGCCACTACATCCGGCCATCCCACCAGCATCACCTGCACCTGATTGCCCGTATAAAGTCTCGCCGTGGTTAGGTTAGGTTAGGTTAGGGAAGCTGAGTCATTACCCTCAATGATAATGACTCTTGATCTTGTAAGTCTTGGCAGTAGGAAGGACAGGGAGGGAGGGAGATGAAGGGAGGAAGACAGGTAGATAGGGAGGGAGGAGAGGAGGGGGGGGGGAGAAGAGGACGGGGTGGGTTGAAGAGAGGATAGTGAGGGATTGAAGGAGGAAAGGGGAGAAGAGGGATGAAGGGAGAAGAAGAGAGAGGATGACAGGGAGGAAAAACTGGAAGGACAGAGGACAAAAGAGGGAGGGGTGATGCAGCTTACAGTCACCCTCCAGTAATTAGTGTCTTGGGAAATTAAGGTACTGGTGTCGTATAACAATTAGTGAGGAGCATCTTTCTAAGCTCCCCCCCCTCCTACCCCACCTCTCCCCCTCCCCCCTCTTTATCCTCACTCCTTCCACTGTTCCATCCCCCCCCCTCTTCTCCATTCTCTCTCCCTCCACCCTTTCCCTTCTACAATTACAGCATTATACTCACCTGTGCTCACCTGATGAACACTCCCTTACCTGTGTGACTCACCAAGGTATACATCCCACTAATTACCTTCCCTTAATAGTGATAAAACAGATCGTATAAATGCAAAGCTAGAGTCTCAGTGTAAATATGACGCCATTTTGGATATTAATTTAGTGTTTTAGGTTAGAATAGGTCAGTGATATGTGTTGTTAGGTCATCATTTACGAGGAAGATTCAACTCACAAACCTTTAGTGACTCGGCGCCATGTTGAGTCCTCCAGATAGTCCTCCGGCCGAATCCTTTGTTTGACCTGGGCTTTGTTCCCTCTTCCTTGAACCAACCATACCAGGTCACGGGTCACGGCGTGTGGGTCATAGAGGTCAGCCATGGGGTCAGGTTGAATCATCGCACTGTTGTCTTCTGTTGTTTTGTCTCGTTTATTTTTATGTCTTGGGAGTTTTTCCTTCACCTTAAACCTCTTGACGTTTTCTGTTGACGTTTTTATTGGCTGGGTCGAACGATGAAGAGCTGTTTCGTCGTGTTTTCATTTATTTGTTATTTATTTTTTATTTATTTTTATTACTCACTTGACACTTTATTCAGGGATTAGTGTTTGTGGTTTAGTGTTTGTGGTTTAGTGTTTGTGGTTTAGTATTTGTGGTTTAATTTTGTCTACCTGTAAACCCGCGTCTCGTTTTCTTTCGTGTTTTTTTTTCAGCGGCTTTGTTTCATTGTTGAGTGTTTTTGTTTTAACAAGATTGATGTATTCTGTGATGATTGGGGTAGGTTAGGTTTCGTTATTAGTTAGGTCAGGTTAGGTCTCGTTATTGGTTAGGTCAGGTTAGGTCTCGTTATTGGTTAGGTCAGGTTAGGTTAGGTCAGGTCAGGTTAGGTTAGGTCTCGTTATTAGGTCAGGTTAGGTTAGGTCTCGTTATTAGTTAGGTCAGGTTAGGTCTCGTTATTAGTTAGGTCTCGTTATTGGTTAGGTTAGGTTAGGTCTCGTTATTAGTTAGGTCTCGTTATTGGTTAGGTCAGGTTAGGTCTCGTTATTGGTTAGGTTAGGTTAGGTCTCGTTATTAGTTAGATCAGGTTAGGTCTCGTTATTGGTCAGGTCAGGTTAGGTCTCGTTATTGGTCAGGTCAGGTTAGGTCTCGTTATTAGTTAGGTTACTCTTCGTTTCGTAAGATTACTTTACGGTAGATGGCACTCCTTACGTGTAATGCCCAGTCATTACGTGAAATAACTGGTTATGTAAACTGACTGGTATACTGATTGTGACACTTACATAAGGAATTCGTTTTCGCTTTCGTTTACTCATTTCCTTGTTCCTGGGGTAACAAGATGGCGGCCACTAATAGGTGTTGTCCCTGAGGTAGCAAGATGGCGGCCACTAACAGGTGTTGTCCCTGAGGTAGCAAGATGGCGGCCACTAATAGGTGTTGTCCCTGAGGTAGCAAGATGGCGGCTAATAACAGGTGGAGTGTTTTGGTCTCACTGACGTACTTTAACCTACGATACAAAGATGAATTCTCAAAGATTCGTGCCAAAAAAGATAATAATAATAATAATTGAAACGCCACTTGGAAGTATGAGAACACAGCCATTTGGCGAAGTTGGCGGTGAAATCAAACTGAAAATTTCCCTGATTATCTTATCCTGCAGACGTTCTCTCAGACTCAGGTAAGAGGGAGGAACTACCTGAAGAAGGTGTTAGGTCTTCGGCTGGTGGCGGAGGATGTGTTGGGTAATACACTGGAGGAGTTACGGTGTATTAGGGAGTGTGATGGAGGGCTAGGGTGTGTGGAGGGCTGGGGTGTGTGGAGGGCTGGGGTGTGTGGAGGGCTGGGGTGTGTGGAGGGGAGGGCTGGTGATTATGGAGGTGACGAGGACAGGCAGACTAACACACGATGGAGTAATGATGAGAAACTCCATAAAAAGTGGCCATGGGGAAATCAAGGGGTGGAGGAGTAGAAGTAGGAGTGAGTAAAGAAGATTGAGAAGAGTAGGAGTAGGTGAAGGATCGATATCTTAGACCAGTAGGAGTAGGTGAAGGATCGATATCTTAGACCAGTAGGAGTAGGTGAAGGATCGATATCTTAGACCAGTAGGAGTAGGTGAAGGATCGATATCTTAGACCAGTAGGAGTAATATAGCAATCATGAGGTTTATTATAGGCTTGTCATAGTGTTTACCTTTTGAGGGCCCAGGTAACGTTATAGTGTCCAGCGGGGAAGACCATGTGGAGTTGATCATAGGAGGAGGAGGAGGGGGAAGAGGAGGAGGGGGGAAGAGGAGATGCAGAGGTACGGGAGGAGAGGAGATGAGGTAGGTGGGCCACATCCGGTGTAACTCGGTCATTACCTGGCGAAGCAGAGTAGTACTACGTCGCCCCGGGCATCCTCCCACCTCCCACACGCCCCCAGGCAAGGACAGGTTGGGGGGGGGGGGGGGGTCACACTCACAGACGGTAGGTAGTAGTCGTGACTGGTAGCAACACCTGTTAAGAGCACCAATTAAGCCAGCCGCTCAGGTGTGGGAGGAGAGGGGTAACAGGTGAAGGTTATCTAGTATCCCAGGCTCTCACAAATATGGTTTCGGTAGAGTCACAGTGCAATCCTGACTCCATTTTGCCAGCCAACACAGTAACAGCTTGAGATGAGTCAGTTGGGATCGTTCTTACATCTGCAGTTACGGGGAAGATATATATGATCAAATGGTTATGTTTCAACTAAGGAAGATTATCACTCAACATTGACTAACAAGGGCAGTCTGTGTTGGTCGTGTATCCCTTAATTGAGGTGTAAATTATCTCTCGTGAGTTTTGATTCTAAAATAACAAGAAATTTCCCCGATGAAGTAAAAATAAACTTAAATCTCTCTCTCTCTCTCTCTCTCTCTCTCTCTCTCTCTCTCTCTCTCTCTCTCTCTCTCTCTCTCTCTCTCTCTCTCTCTCTCTCTCTCTGTGGTGAGGGAGGGACAGAGAGGAGGGTGAGAGAGAGACACTGGTGACCTGTGTTGTATATGGTCCAAGTTTAGAGACACCTGACCTTGGTGGCTCATGGGTTTACCTCGTCAAGTGTAAACAACTGGAGCCTCGGGGCCAAATATTGTATACACGAGCGATGATCTGTCCTTGTGAGTTGTTGTACACCCGCACCGGAAGTTTACCTGTGGTCCTCACCTGTGATCCACCCGCCCACCGTACCCCCACCACCGCCTTCTGTAGGTTGTGTTGACATCCTGGTCTCCTCGTTGTAAGGTTTTTCTTCAACTTCTTTTAAAACTCTTCACAATGACTAAACATCCATATGGGAGTGTCAGCAACTGCTCCTGACTAGTGTGGGACTGTCAGAAGCTGGTTTTGATTGTCAGCAGCTTTTCATGACTGTCAGCAGTTGGTCCTGACAAGTGTGGGACTGTCAGCAGCTGGTTCCTGTGACTAGTATAGGACTGTCAGAAGCTGGTCCTGTGATTAGTGTGAGACTGTCAGGAGCTGTGTCTGACTGTCAGCAACTGTTCATGACTGTCAGCAGCTGGTCCTGACTAGTGTGGGACTATCAGCAGTTGGTCCTGACTCAGCAGCTCGGTTGAATCCGGTCTGTTCGAGGAAGTGAACCAGACACTTGTATTTAAAGAGCCTTGACCATGACTGTCAGGTGGCAGCAGTGTGTCGTGCAGGTGTGTCGTGTTGGTGTGAGGATGTGTCGTGCAGGTGTGTCGTGTTGGTGTGAGGAGGTGTCGTGCAGGTGTGTCGTGTTGGTGTGAGGAGGTGTCGTGCAGGTGTGTCGTGTTGGTGTGAGGAGGTGTCGTGCAGGTGTGTCGTGTTGGTGTGAGGAGGTGTCGTGCAGGTGTGTCGTGTTGGTGTGAGGAGGTGTCGTGCAGGTGTGTCGTGTTGGTGTGAGGAGGTGTCGTGCAGGTGTGTCGTGTTGGTGTGAGGATGTGTCTTGATGGTGTGTCGTTCCTGGTAATACTAATAACAACAACAAAAACAATAATAACAGCAAAAACAATAACAATAACAAAAACAATAACAGAAAAACAATAACAAAAACAATAATAATAACAACAATAACAGTAACATCAAAACAATAACAACAAAAATAACAAAAACAATAACTAAAACAATAACAATAATAACAACAAAAACAATAACAATAACAATAACAACAAAAACAAAGACAATGTAAACAGTTAATAACATAACCAGAAAGTGAACACATCTTCCTCCACTCCTCCCTTCCTACTCTTTATCTTCCGCCTTCACCCCCCCCCTCTTCCTCCTCCTTCTCCACTCCCTCTTCCTCCTATTCTTCCTTCTCCCTCCTCCTTCACTCCTCCTTCCTCCTCGTTGTCTCACACACATCGTAACACTAAGGGTCATAATTGCGTTACACCTTAGGCTTAACCTTTGTTCCCAATAGGCCTATCTGACCTCCTCTCACCCCCCCCACCCCTCTCTCTGATGTATGGGATATGGGGATGGGTTTGAGAAATAGGGAATGGGAGGAGGTGTAGGGAAAGGGGAAGAAGGTGTAGGGAATGGGAGGAGGAGTAGGGAAAGGGGAAGAAGGTGTAGGGAATGGGAGGAGGAGTAGGGAATGGGAGGAGGTGTAGGGAGTGGGAGGAGGTGTAGGGAATGGGAGGAGGTGTAGGGAATGGGAGGAGGTGTAGGGAATGGGAGGAGGTGTAGAGAGTGGGAGGAGGAGTAGGGAAGGGGAGGAGGAGTAGGGAATGGGAGGAGGATTAGAGAAGAGGAGGAAGCGTAGAGGGGAGGAGTAGTATAGGGAAGGGGAGGGAGAGGAAAGTAGCAGCAGCACACACCTCGTCACTTCCCGGCCCTCCAGTACCTGTCAGGTGTTTGGTCGTATCTTTTTCCTCATTCATTAAGAAACAAATACAGGTATACGCACAGGTACAGGTATACGCACAGGTACAGGTATACGCACAGGTACAGGTGTAAGTAGAGGTAGAGGTACATATATATCAAAATGGTTGTGTTACAGTGTGTGTGGTTCCCGGGACTGTCAGTTTACCCCCTCCGGCTTGTTTCAGTGACAGCTGGTGGTAACTGTAAACAGAACCTGACTTGTTTGACTGGGAGATTGTGACTGGTGGTAAGGAGTGAGTGAGTGAGTGAGTGAGTGATATGTGACTGTCTGGTCTGATTGAGAGAGAGAGAGAGAGAGAGAGAGAGAGAGAGAGAGAGAGAGAGAGAGAGAGAGAGAGAGAGAGAGAGTACTTTCTTTTCATGTTATTATATGTCGTCATCATCATCATCTCGGTCAGTAGTGCCTGTCATTCCTCATCATCCCACACGCTACCTTGTATTACACACACACACACACACACACACACACACACACACACACACACACACACACACACACACACACACACACACACTCCCTCCCTCTGTGTTGCTGACGGAAGTGAGGTACACACGAGGGGTTGACTACTACTACTACTGTGTGTAAGTGTGTTGTTTACATGTGACGTGTAACCCCTTTGGCCTTACTACAGGTGACCCCTAGCGTAAAAGTTGACCCCTGACCTCACTTAAAACCTTCCATTTTATAACCTGTTTTTTTTGGTCATGTTTCTGTCAATCTGAATTTTCCTGAAGAGACTTTATATAATTATCTCCCTTCCTATAATTTATGGCTCATTTCTAATCTTTTTTTACATTTTTGTGAATTATAGTAAAATTCTCTATAATGACTCTTATCGTATGAAGGTATATATTTGGTCAATTTCCTCAAGTATTTTATTTCTATTTCAGGTATGTCAGCAGGTGTGTGATGCGGTCAGGAGGAAGACAGGTGTGTTATGTGTATGTAAAGTTGAAGGGTGTATATAACAGGTGTGTGGTGTAGGTAGTAGGCAGACAGGTGTGTTATTTAATGTTTGGTAAGTCGCAGGGTGTTTATAACAGGTGTGTGGTGTATGTAGTAGGCAGACAGGTGTGTGATTTTGGTGGTTATGTATTTGGACGGAAGAAGAGTAGGTGGTTGTGTTGGTGGTAGTGTTGGAGGTGCGTGAGGTGTGTGCCAGCTACACCTGCATGGACCAAGTTGTCAACATTGGTCTATGTTTCCCCTGGAGGAGGTGACGAGGGCAGCACCGCCACCATGTATACAAACACGGTTCATCCAAGGACACCGCCACTCCCTCTACCGTCTGATTATGCTAATTAAGTTAGGTTAGGTTTAGTTTAAGTTAGGTTAGGTTAAGTTAGATTAGGTTATGGTTAGATTAGATAAGATTGCCCTCTGTGTCTCTCTGTGCTGAATAAAATCATCTGGTCAAATCAAATATTAAAAATTAGATTAGATAAGATTGACCCCTGTGTCTCTCTGTGCTGAATAAAATCATCTGGTCAAATCAAATATTAAAAATGGCGTCTCTTAGTGAAGGTATCAAGCATAAACACAAGGACACAACTTCAAGGCGACGCCCAAACAAAGATGTGATGGAGGGCGGGAGAAATGTTATAGAGAGTTGTCATGGATTATACATTATAGGAACGAGAGTTTCTGCCCCTACTCCGACAACTGCTGCAGATATTGACTATGAGGCTACAGTCACTGAATGCCGCATAGATCTGCGGCTCAACTAATTTAACACAGATAGGATAGCTTCTTATGTATTAGGATATTTAATATTAAGGTAAATAAATGGTGGCGAAGTTGTGGCTATTGGGGGAGGCTGGAGGCCACGTTTGGATTATAGGTATACAGTATAGGGAGTTGTATGAATATCGTACGAGAGAGAGAGAGAGAGAGAGAGAGAGAGAGAGAGAGACAAAGAGAGAGAGGAAAAGAATAAGTGAGAGTGGCGTGGGAGTGAGGAGGGCGCCATTGTATACAGGTAAGAAAGGTGTTATAAACATACCTGTGTGTGTGGGAGAAGGAAGCATATATTTTTTTTAACCTCACTATTCCTGTAACAACTTCTCTGAGAGAGGCGCCGACGGAGGGCTACCACCTCAACCTGCTCCTCCTCACCTACCTTTACTCTCATTGTGGTATAAATCAACCTACTCTACCTATCATTTACCTGTTCTAACCCCAATCTACCTGTCCTAAACCCAATCTACCTGTGCTATACCCAATCCACCTGTGCTATGCCCAATCTACCTGTCCTATGCCCAATCTACCTGTCCTATACCCAATCTACCTGTCCTAAACCCAATCTACCTGTGCTATACCCAATCCACCTGTGCTAAACCCAATCTACCTGTGCTATACCCAATCTACCTGTGCTATACCCAATCTACCTGTGCTATACCCAATCTACCTGTACTATACCCACCATCTACCTATTCTACCTATGTGTCAGTATGCTTGGTACCAATGTATAGAAAGAAGCGAATTATGGTGCCTTATTTATGCACACCTTCCCAGCACCTCTCCTTGTGATTACAGGTGTGGGTGATTAACAGATATGTGTGTGTGTGTGTGTGTGTGTGTGTGTGTGTGTGTGTGTGTGTGTGTGTGTGTGTGTGTGTGTGTTTTGGTCGATGGATAATGACAGACAGATGGGCAGACAGGAAGAGAGAGTAGTAAGGCAGGAAGAGAGATAGACAGAGGCAGACAAACAAACAGACAGGAAGAGACAGGCAAAGAGATAACAAGAGGCAAACAAACAGGAAGAGACAAACAAACAGACAGACAAATTTGATTCCCAGGCAGAGGATGATATAGTGTGCTTGTTTTTTCCCTGGGCCAACAATGGGATGATAACTCAGGTGCGTTTTATAACCAGGTTGTAATATTGGTGAAGGATTTATATGGTGATGCCTTAATTACGGGTCACGGGGGGCCAGAACAACACACACACACACACACACACACACACACACACACACACACACACAAGAGGGATGGAGAGAGAGGGAGGATGGACGATGACTGTGTAGGGAAGGAGGGAGGGAAGGAAGGGGGAAGGAAAGAACGAAAGAAAGAGGGCGGGAAGGAAGGAAGGAAGGAGGGAGGGAGATATCTAGGACCTCACGTAACAGGGAAAGAATTAACTTCACCACGTCATAGGAGATTAGATTTGGTTTAAGTTATGGTAATTTAAGGTAGGTTTATTACTATCATACGTGAGGTTTAATTAAATATCATACGTTAGGTTTAGTGAGGTTTAATTTGTCATACAGGTTAATATTGTGATTTTTTTTGGATATTGTGAAAGGATTGTGATTAAGGTGTGTGAGGAGAGAGTCATCATTAAGGGATAGTTTATATTTACCTGGGCGTTAGTTGATTGTGGGGGGGGGGGGGGGGCACACCTGGTCATTATCTGGTGCTGTTCCCTCATTTCGATTCCCTTCACCTTACATTATATCACTTCATCTCACCTCACCTCACCTACCTGAGAATCTATCATGCCACCTGAAAATTACCTTATTCATTATATCAGTCTCAAAGAACGGTAATCACTGGACGGGAAAATACCTCTCCACTTCTCCTCCAGTTACCACGATCATTACACCTTCAGGTCATCGTTATACCATCAGGTTCATCATTACACCTTCAGGTCATCATTACACCTTCAGGTCATCATTACATCTTTAGGTCATCGTGCGTGCGGTATACCTGAGCTCCTGTGAGGTGTTGTGTGATGAGGACTGACTGGTGGTGGAGGCTCAGAGGAGAGAGAATTTATACCTTGGTTAGTTGTGGGTGTTGCTGGTCCAGGGGTGTCACTCATTGGTCCAGGGGTGTCACTCACTGGTCCAGAACTGTCACTCATTGGTCTAGGAGTGTCACTCACTGGTCCAGGGGTGTCACTCACTGGTCTAGGGGTGTCACTCACTGGTCCAGGGGTGTCACTCACTAGTCCAGAACTGTCATTAGTTCGTCTAGGACTGTCACTCACTGGTCCAGAACTGTCACTAGTTGGTCTAGGACTGTCACTCATTGGTCCAGGTGTGTCACTCATTGGTCTAGGACTGTCACTCATTGGTCCAGGGGTGTCACTCATTGGTCCAGGACTGTCCCTTATTGGTCCAGAACTGTCACTCTTTGGTCCAGGTCAGGTAGTGGTGGTGGCTGAGGCTTCTGACCACCATCGTGTAGTAGTAGTAGTAGTAGTAGTAGTAGTAGTTGTTGTTGTTGTTGATGTAATAATACGGAAGGGAGGTGCGTGGGAGAGTCGGCCATGACACCACCGCGCCCGTGAGAAGCTAACAACCACACTGCCGGCGGGAAACACCAGTGACCTCTGACCTGCAGGAACTACCTCAAACCCCCCTTCCCCCTCGCCTACCTCCACCCACCACTCTCTCCCCCACCACACACTCAGGTGAAGGAGGAGGAGTGAGGAGGGAGGTGTGTGGTGGGGGTCGACGACTCATAAGGCAGTGTAGACAGTCCTCCATCCTCACCTGTCATGCTCCACCTAGTAATTACTAATGAACTGTACCACACCTTTGTTGCCCTAATTAATGATTACCATAATGAGGGTTAAATGTATAAGGCTACAAGTATAAGGACAGTTACGAGTATTAAAACAGGTACAGATGCAATTACAGGTTACAAATACAACTACAGGGTACAAGGAACAACTACAGGTACAGGTTACAGTTTTGGGGATATCAGAAGAAGCAATTAAAAGTTATTCTACAGCTGTGGTCAGGTAGAAGTCAACACAAGGTCACCTCAGGTCATTTTATATCAATTCTATGTCACCTTAGGTCATCATGGGTCAACACAAGATCACAGGTCATCTCAGGTCACCACAAAATCATCTTAGGTCAAGACAAGATCATCATAGGTCAATTTATATCATCACAGGTCATCTCAGGTAGGTGTTGTTTACGATCACTTACCTGAGGGGGAGCGTCACCTGTAACACCATTAAGGTAGACACACCTGACGAAGGGGGCGTGACAGAGAGGGGGGGGGGATGGGCAGGGGGCGTGGCAGAGAAGGCGTGTGACGGGAGGGGGCGTGGCAGAGAGAGGGGGGATGGGCAGGGGGCGTGGCAGAGAAGGGGGGGGGTGATGGGCAGGGGGCGTGACAGAGAGAGGGGGGATGGGCAGGGGGCGTGGCAGAGAAGGCGTGTGACGGGAGGGTGTGTGATGGAAGAGGTAAACAGTAGCTCTTAAGTACTTATTTAATTAGAAAGTGATAGTTGTTAGTAGTTATTGTTACACACACACCTCTCTCTCTCTCTCTCTCTCTCTCTCTCTCTCTCTCTCTCTCTCTCTCTCTCTCTCTCTCTCTCACACAGTCTTCCGCATTCTGAGCTGTGACGCGCACGAAGCCCTAGACACACCGCGGGGTTAAAACTTATTACCTAACTAAATCAATAAATACCACGAATATATGTATCAAGAAATAGAGATAATTAGAGAAAATGAATAAATAGGTAAAAACATGAGTAAACAGATGATTACGTGGATATGGGTTAGGTTAGGTTACTTGGGTTAGGTTAGATTAGGTCAACTTGGGTTAGGTTAGGTTTGTTTTGATGTAGTTCCGGGTTTAGCTCTTAGGACGAGTAAGCCATCTCCCCCCCCCCCCTCTTGAGCTGCTCCCCTCCCCTCCTTCTTGTGTAGGTCGTGGGGGGGGGGCGGGGGGGGGGCTCCTGCATTACCACAATTACACGTGAATTACCTGGGTGGCTGCCTTGAACACTACCGTTATTGTAATGTGTGGGAGCAGGTGTAGTGCACGGTGTAGTGTGTATGATGCCAGGTATTGTAGAATAGTGCATAGTGTGGAAAATACCATCATTATATAGTGAATAGAAGAGTGTATAGTGCAGAAGATAATGTATAGTGTGTAGACTAAAATATATAGTTTACAGTGCAGAAAATAGCGGTCACTATACTGAATAGGTCGTAGTGTGTGTGTGTGTGTGTGTGTGTGTGTGTGTGTGTGTGTGTGTATAGCCTGTCCAGTGTCCACCTGCAACCAAACATCCTGGACAGCAACCTGATCAACCAAACTACTACTACTACACCTCCCCCCCCCCCTTCACCTTCCCCCCTCACCCCCTCTCAACCCCTCACTCCCTCACCCCCCCCCCCCCCAGGACAGCATAGCCACAACACCCTCCTTGATCTGAAACCACTTGGAAGAAACCCGTCCAGCGATAACAAGTTGAAACCGCCTGGAGGAGGGGCCTGTGTGTGTGTCTGTGTGTGTGTGTGTGTGTGTGAGACAGGTAGGTCATCGCCGTCACTGATCCATCACAATCCACTTACTGAGACTCAGCCCTTGTGAGACAACTCCCTCCCTTCTTCCTTTCCTCCCACAGTTTCTCCCTCATTCCAGCTTTCCTCTCTCTCTCTCTCTCTCTCTCTCTCTCTCTCTCTCTCTCTCTCTCTCTCTCTCTCTCTCTCTCTCTCTTGTTATACTCCCTTCATTATACCTTCCCCAACCCCGTAATATACCTCCATTATATTTTTATCTTCAAATAAAATAAAACCCTCCAGTACACCATTGTCTGTCTGCCTGTCTCTGTCTGTCTGTCTGCCTGTCTCTGTCTGTCTGTCTGCCTGTCTCTGTCTGTCTGTCTGTCTGTCTGCCTGCCTGCCTGTCTCTGTCTCTAACTATCTATCAAGGATCGTGGTGGTGGAGAGAGAGACAGAGAGAGAGAGGGGCAACTTATTCATCATGAGACCTTGAAGAGAAGACGCCACTCATCCCTCCTCCCCCCTCCCCCCTCCCCCTCCCCCTCCCCCCTCCCCACCCCTCCCCTCCCCCCACTACTACAACAACCAGTGTGTACAGTCGTAGTAACTACCTGCTCTCCGCCCTCCACCACCATTCTGTCCCACCCACCCCCCTTTCTCTCCCTCCCTCTCTCCACCACTACCATTATCCCCTCCTTACCACCTCCCCATCCACCCCACCCCCTTCTCTACACCTCCACCAAGTTATATTTATATATATATAATATGCGATATTTAACTTATAATCCCAGGTTATTATATTAACTTCCCTTAACTAGAAAATTAAAAAATTCTAAACTCACTCATGAACCATAAAAAGTTTTCTTGCGACCCCCCTCCAAAAAAAACCAAAACAATAATAATGGTTAAATTTACGTTTATTTAAGGATCTGGTGGTATCTGGCCTCCCTCCCTCCCAACCTCCCAACGCAACCTCCTCCTCTCCCTCTTCCCCCTCCTCTCCCCCCCACACCCCTCCGGCTTGTCCTGGACGCTACTTCAGCTTGTTACCCGAGTCCTCCCCCCCCCCCCCCTACATCTCGTTTTCCTCAGGTGCTCCAAGGACTAACTGAACTAAACTGGGAAAAAAAACAAAGGAAAAAACTAAATCTTATCCTCTAAAGACATCTAAAAATCCCTTGAACTTTGTTGTGCATTGTGTATATACCTGTGCATTGTGTGTATACCTGTGCATTGTGTGTATACCTGTGCATTGTGTGTATACCTGTGCATTGTGTGTATACCTGTGCATTGTGTTTATA
Source organism: Homarus gammarus (assembly GCA_958450375.1). Classification (NCBI taxonomy): domain Eukaryota; kingdom Metazoa; phylum Arthropoda; class Malacostraca; order Decapoda; family Nephropidae; genus Homarus; species Homarus gammarus. The sequence goes on from CAUDMG010001572.1 coordinate 2,379,608, forward strand.
CCTGTGCATTGTGTTTATACCTGTGCATTGTGTGTATACCTGTGCATTGTGTTTATACCTGTGCATTGTGTGTATACCTGTGCATTGTCTATGTATATGTGTTGAATTAATGTAAACATGTACAGTATAATGATTTTACGGAATATTTGTCCTTCCATCTATCTATCTATCTATCTCTCTATCTATCTATCTATCTATCTCTTCTATCTATCTATGTATCTCGTTCAGTCAGATGGTCCACGCTGAGGGCTCCACACACACACACACACACACACACACACACACACACACACGTATACTATAAGACTGTGGATTGTAAAATTAACAAAAAAGGCCTCACCCAGCCCCCTCCCCCCACCACGCTCTGAGGTCTTGGGGGCTAGCGGGAGGGAGAGAGGGAGGGACCGTGTGTGTGGAGGCCAAGAGGTCAGTGTCAGGGTGGGAAGGGAGGGTCTGGAGGGAGGTAGGGTGTAGGTGGAGGGATTTGATTCGAGGGTTTTAAGTTAGGATAGTGTTTGTCATGTGGGGGGGGGGCTGGTGATGGTGGTAGGAAGGGGCTAGTAGTAGTGGTGGTGGTAGTAGTAGTAGTGGTGGTAGTAGTAGTAGGAGGAGGGGGAGGAAAGATTCAAAAATAAAGAAAAGACACGAAATTTAAGCAAAGAAGAGGAAGAAGAAGAAGAAGAATCAAGAATAATAATAAGAAGAAGGGATTAAGATCATACATTAAGATACACACACACACACACACACACACACACACACACACACACACACACACTCTTAGGCCAGTATCATCCCCATAACCTCGTAAGTTAATTTATTATTACCTTAACTAGAGAGTCTAAAGCGCTCCTCACCTGGCTTACCTGAAGACGATTATCAACAGTGCACAAAATGGTGGTTAATATCCCTTGAGACTGTACTGAATTTAGATACGTGTGTGAAAAAATAGTAGATGACGCTAGTAGATGTTGTTTTGGCGGTGGTAGAGGTGGTGGTAGTTTAAGTGGTGGTGGTGGTGGTAGTGGTGGTGTAGGGGGGGTAGAGGTTGGTGGTGGTTTAAGTGATGGTGGTGGTAGTGATGATAGTGGTGGTGGTGGTGGTAGAGGTGGTGGTGGTGGTAGGTGAGCCATCTTGGTAATGTATGCATTGGTTTCTCACCACCAGTCATTTCCATTACTCTCTCTCTCTCTCTCTCTCTCTCTCTCTCTCTCTCTCTCTCTCTCTCTCTCTCTCTCTCTCTCTCTCTCTCAACAGTCCCCGTTTTATCTGACGGGAGGTGGACAATATGCTCCGTGTTACCTGACCGGGGTGATGGACAATATGCTCCATGTTACTTGACGGGAGAATGGACAATATGCTCCGTGTTACCTGCGCCTCGTCTGCTGCCAGCCACCAATTCAGCATCACACACATCTGCCATTCTTCGCCGCCATCTTGAGTCTCCCAGTCAGCCAAGAGACATGACATAAATACCTGTACAATATATGAGATCACTATCTAGGGAGGGACATTATCCCCGCCCCACACACGTGAAGTAAGGGAAAGGGGAGAGGGGGGGTGGTGGAGGGGGTCGTACTGTCTCTTGATATCTGTAAGGGTCAGGAGGGGGAGGGGTGGTTTTGGTTCGTTCTTGTCATTTGAGGTCGTGGGTCATGGGTCGTTATGCCATCTTGACATACTTCCTAGCCCCCATTAGTCCCTGTTCACCTAGCAGTAAAGTAGGTACCTGTTGTAAGCCGAAAGTTGAGGAATTCGTATTCAGGGAAAGTTGTTGGAGCTTCCAATAACTTGATGACATAAACCACTGACTGTTCAGGCTTCTACGCCCTTGACTCTTCAGGCTTCTACGCCCTTGACTCTTCAGGCTTCTACGCCCTTAACTCATGAGACAAAGGCAAGTATGAACTTAGGATGCTTCCCTGTTGGGCGCTGTAAACGCTTCTGCGCTTCACCTTACACAAGGCTGTAGGGGAGTGCCCAATACAAAAAAGAAAAAAGAAAATCGAGGTCGTGGGTTACGGGTCGTCCTATCATGTACTACAACTACACCATCACCAATCTTCATCCAGGTCATTAGAGGTCGTACGTCATCCAAGTCACCCTAAGGTCGTCTTACTAACTGCTCTATCAACAGTTGTCAGTCGTCACCAAGACCATCATACACTCGGAAAATTAACCCAAAACATTAGATTATCTTGAAAGAAATTACTTATAATATCTCTCCTATAATACTACTTTTAAAAAATCCCAAGAAGTTCCAAGACGCCACTACAGATTGACTTAAAAATCCCCATAAATCCCAAGAAGTTCCAAGACGCCACTACAGATTGACTTAAAAATCCCCATAAATCCCAAGAAGTTCCAAGACGCCACTACAGATTGACTTAAAAATCCCCTAAATCCCAAGAAGTTCCAAGACGCCACTACAGATCCCACACAGCCACATAAACATATCCTCTGTGTAATTATTCTTGTCATTTATTGTATTTATTATGTAACCCTGTCTTTGTATTCCTTAAAAAAACCCTGTAATTTGGCGTCTGAATTTATCATTGTCATTATAATTCATGGCGTCATTGTCCTCTTAACTCTCTTCTTTTTATCATGACTTTTGGCCTAAGGAAGATAATATATGCATTATTTTTTCTACAGATATAAAGTTTAATTAGAGGTCAGAGGTCAATTAGTGGACGAACCACACTGACAGGACCTCCGGAGCACACTTACGTTGTTGAGGGGAGTAACATTTATATTTTAAACCTAACCTAACCTCACCTCACGTCACAATAGTAGACTGTGTCACTAGTGAGGGCGGGGCACATCGTAATGACCGTGTGAGTGTGCCGCCCCCCCCCCCCCCCTAGCTATGCGTGTACTGCGGTCATCACTCACAGGTCATACCACAGCACAGGTAATGAATACATCAACTCACCTGTTCTGGTATGTAGTTGGCCAAGTCTTGCAATAGGTCATTATGGTGTACACGTATTGAACAAGATGATGTAGGGTCAAGGTGTGTCTTAGGCCTTCAAGATCAACCCCCCCCTCCCCTCTCCCCCCTCCCCCCTCCGTCGCTAGGATCTTGGAGTCTCAAACAAACAAAAAATTGTATTATTATTATTTATTTTTTTCTTGCCTGTAACTCCACACATACATGCAGACGATATTCAATCTATTTACTCTCTCTTGTCGGTAATTTACGATGAAAAATTATCCCTCGGTTCTTTTGACCTGTAATGGTGAGATCAAGGTCATTAGTTAGGATTAGTTGGATAGGTTAGAAGTTTGGGTGAGTTGGAGGAGGGGCGGTGTCCATTCGTCGCTCCTCCTCCTCCAGGGTCATTAGGATCACCACTACCGTCACACGTATAGTAAAATGACCCCTATGAGGAAGAATTTATATGAGGGTTAGGTTAGATTAGGTTAGGTTAAGTTAGGTTAGGTTAGGTTAGGTTAGGTTAGGTTAGTTAGTTTAAGTTAGGCTAGGTTAGGCTAGGCTAGGTTAGGTTATGATCCACAAAAGGCAAAGGTACGCGGCCGCATTTTTTTGATAAGCTTTTGCATAAAAAAAAAGTATTACTGTCACTCACTCATTGTATGGATGGTAATGAGGCTGTGAGTCCTATGAGTCTCACACAAGGGCGAGTTAAATAAGTTATGAAAGGTGTACAATAGCTGGAGTCCTCGTCAACAAAGCCTCTGGTGCACGATGAAGGCTCCCCGCCACCGTTTACTGATCCCCAATGAACGGCGTTTTGTGACTCTACTCCCCCTCCCCCCGTCATAATCCTGCCCCTTCCTCCTCCAGTCCCCTCCTTCAGCCCCTACCCTTGCCTCCCCCTGCCCCTCCCCTAGCCCCTCCTCCAGCCCCTTACGCCATTCCCCTGCCCCCTCTTTCTCCAGCCCCTACCTCACGAGCCCCTACACCCTGCTCCCTCCTCCTTCAGCACCTACCCCCGCCCCTCCTCCAGCCCCTACTCCTGCCCCCTCCTCCTCCTTCAGCCCCTACCCCTGCTCCCTCCTCCAGTCCCTACTCCTGCCCCCTCCTCCTCCTTCAGCCCCTACCCCCGCCCCTCCTCCAGCCCCTACTCCTGCCCGCTCCTCCTCCTTCAGCCCCTACCCCCGCCCCTCCTCCAGCTCCTGTCCCACCCAATATCTCCTCCTAGTTCCTGGGATTATAGGGGCGGGTCCCAGGTTAACTTAGCAGGATGAGGAGGGACGCTTGTGTGTGTGTGTGTGTGTGTGTCAAGCAACTCCCAGAATCCAGTTTCCTAAAAAAAAAAAAAATAATGCTATTTTATTTTTATTTTTTTTAACCTTAACGAAGACTGTAAGAACGCAAAAACAATGAGAAAGGAAAAAAAGACGTAGGAACGAAGGAATGAAGAATGAAGGAAGGGCACATCGTGGGAATATTGTGGTAAGAACAGAGAGAAAACACAGCAGAATGACAAGGTTGTGTTAGTGAAATCGTCGTTGGTGTGAATGTGAGGAAACAATGGAGTAATGGGTGAGAGGAAGGAGGGGAGAGAAGGGAGGCTTGTACTCGTGTGTTGCAAGAGACAGAGAAACAGACAGATGGATTAGATAGACAGACAGAGAGAGATAGAGACAGGCAGACAGAGAGAGAGAGAGAGTGATAAAAATAGACAGATAGAACAGATAAACAGACAGACATAGACAGGCAGAGAGAGAGAGAGAGAGAGAGAGAGAGAGAGAGAGAGAGAGAGAGAGAGAGAGAGAGAGAGAGAGATTAATGTTTAAGAAAATATTTTGGCCATGTTTAAGCATCTTCACCTGTGCATTTATCGGTACCTTTATGTGCTGGTTCTGATTGATTTAAGTGAAAATATAATAATCCCCCCCCCCACCCACCCCCTCCTGACGGTCGTGAGTTAGGAAGGTATTGTTATGGTGGACGGTGTGGTAGATGGTGTGGTAGACGGTGTGGCGAAGCGATGTACAGTATATTAGGGAGCTGCTGACCTCTGTTGGGACGGCTCTCTTACACCCGTCATGGATGGTGGGGTCTCCTTGGATGGTCTGGGAGGGGTGAGAGAAGGGGCTAGGTGGATGGAATGGGAGAAAGAGAGGGAGGGAGTGGGGAGTGAGAGGGAGGGAAAGAAGGAAGGACAAAGTAAATTACTCCTCCAAGCTCAAGACTCAACTTGTCATCAGCATGTATAAGAACTACCGTCAGGAGGCCAATGGAGGTCTTCAAGGGGAAAGTGACAAGATTTTTTTTTTTTTTTTACGGAAGGAACCCAACCTAACCTAACCTAACCAACCATGATGTATGTAGTGTTGTCGTTGGGTTACGGTCTACAGGAAATAGCAGGTTGGTTGATTAGGTCGTCACTCATCCAGGAAGCTTGACTCGCCACACCCAGCCTACAGAAATAAGAGAGGAACGTCAGGAATTGGCCACCGGTTAGACTGAAATCCGGGCCGTCATGCACCTCCGAGCGGGGCGCTGAAAGCCGTGGGTGGGGGAGGGGGTGGTCAATGTGGTGTGGGTGTGTCATCTCGTCGTTTACATGTACAACTCTAGGCAGACAGAGTGGGGCACCAACCCTCGTATTCATTAATATATTTTTTTAATCAGCGTCGTGTGTCGTGATGGATGATAAGAGGGGTGATGCTGGTGAGGGGGTCAGGGAGGGAGGGGAGGGGGTGATCCTAGAGAGGGGGTCAGGGAGGGAGGGGAGGGGGTGATCCTAGAGAGGGGGTCAGGGAGGGAGGGGAGGGGGTGATCCTAGAGAGGGGGTCAGGGAGGGAGGGGAGGGGGTGATCCTAGAGAGGGGGACAAATAGGGAGAGATAGGAGGTGATACTAGTGAGGGGGAGAAGGGGGTTATCTTAGAGAGGTGGGTCAGGGGGGGGGGGAGGAAGGTAGGGGGTGAAAACACAGGCTCACTCCCTCATGACCTGACTGATAAAATCTAAGGCTCTCGAGTCATGTCCCTGCCTAACATTCCCTCCTCCCCAGCCTCAAAAACTTATCTGTTCCTGGTGGGATGGGGAGGAGGAGGATTGATGGGGAGGAGGAGGATTGATGGGGAGGAGGAGGAAGATTTAGGAGAGGGGTGGGTGATGGGGAGGACCTCTTTACCATAGTGGGGAATCTGGACCCCATTCCTCTTCTCTCTCCCTTCAAATGAGGAATGGGTCGTCTCCGTGATTGGGAAAGGTAGGTTCTCTTCCATAATTAGGCACTCAGTTCTGTTCCAAAGTGGGGGGTTCCCTACTCTGTGCTGGAGACCCTCTTTGTCCCGTGAGACCTCTTCCTCCTGACTGTCTCTGGGTCTTGAGGGGGTCTTGGACGATGGTCTTTGTGGATGGGGAGGGAAAGAAGGAGGAGGGGAGAGTAGGATTGAGGAAGGGTAGGAGGGAAGGAGGAAAAATGGAAGGTAATGATGGAGGGAGGTGAGGAGGGGCGTAAGGAAGGAAGGGTGAGATATAGGACTTGAGGGACGTTAGAAGGAATGAGGGAGGGAGGGAGGGAGGGTAGAACCTAACCTAATCCCATCCATCATTCTATCCTCCCCTCCCTCCTCCCGTCTTCCCTCCCCTCCCTTCTCCCGTCTTCCCTCCCCTCCCTTCTCCCGTCTTCCCTCCATCCTTCCTTCCATCCTTCCTGTCATTCCCTACCCTACCCTACCCTCCTACCCTACCCTACCCTACCCGACCTTACCCTACCCTACCCTCTCCTAACCCTAACCCTAACCCTAACCCTACCCCTACCCTACCCTACCCTACCCTACCCTACCCTACCCTACCCTAACCCTAACCCTAACCCTAACCCTACCCTACCCTACCCTACCCTACCCTACCTTACCCTACCCTACCCTCTCCTAACCCTAACCCTAACCCTAGCCCTACCCTACCCTACCCTACCCTACCCTACCCTACCCTACCCTACCCTACCCTACCCTAACCCTACCCTACCCTACCCTACCCTACCTTACCTCCATCTCTTCCAATCCAATGAAAGCAACATCTGTTCCGCTAATAGATGGACACGGACACCAACGTTCGTGGACTCCATTACTCACGGACAACAACGTTCGTGGACACCATTACTCACGGACACTAACGTTTAAGGACACCATTACTCACGGACACCAACGTTCGTAGACACCATTACTCACGGACACTAACGTTTAAGGACACCAAGATTCACAGACACCAACGTACAGAGCACTACTTTCGTTTATAAATATTGAATTGCGGTCCAGATCAGAGTATACAGTACAACAACACAAACACCTAACCTAACCTAACCTAACCTCACCAGGCAAGCTCTAGTGATCGTGGTGACTCCAGGGTTGTGAAGTGTAACAAGCTGGTTGATCAGGTAAGCTTAGAGACGGGTGTGGGGGGGGGGTGTGGAGGGGAGGGGAGGGGGAGAAGAGAGGATTGATGGGGAAGGGAAGGGAAGGGAGGGAAAGGTTGAGTGAGGGAACCCTAGTATTGATGGCAGGTAAACGTTAGCGTGTTTAGGTCTTTTCCCTGCTAGGCCTAAACACCTGGTCAGCCTAAAAAGATCCATGCCTTTAATTTTTACATCCATTAATTAACTATAAAATTAACCATATACTTACCGTCGAGTCTTAATTCAATATCGACGCCATCTTAGCCTCGAGGTTTTTGTCCGTGGCGTGTAGGTGAGGCGGTTATGGTATGTTCCCGTGTGTCCAGTTAGGGGAAAGCGTTTAACCTCTGTGGCTGGGGACCTCAACACCTGGTGGTGGTGGTAGGTGGTGGTTGTGGTGGTGGTGGTAGGTGGTGTTGGTTGTGGTGGTGGTAGGTGGTGGTTGTGGTGGTGGTAGGTGGTGTTGGTGGTGGTGGTAGGTTGGAGTGAGGGTGGTAGTCGCAGGTTTGGGTGATG